>VMDO01027315.1:0-11171 GCA_007922755.1 Pedetes capensis
AAATTGGATTATATCAAATTAGGACGCTTTTGCATAGCAAAGGAAACAATCAATACAGTGAAGGGACAACCTATGGAATGGGAGAAAATATTGGCATATATGTGATAAGGGGCTAATCCCCAGATAGATAGATAGATAGATAGATAGATAGATAGATAGATAGATAGATATAGAGATATATATTTCAAACAATTCAATAGCAATAAAATGGCATAGTTTTCAAAATGAGAAAAGGAGTTGAACAGATATTTCTCAAAAGAAGAAATACAAATGACAAACAGGTATATTAACAAAATACTCAATATCATTAATAACTAGGGAAATGAAAATCAAAACCAGTGAGATAGTGCCTTAAACCTATAAGCAGTTTGCTCAAGGACAGCAGAAGAGTTCTGCTGATTCTATTATCTGTCCTCTGAACTCTCATTTAGAGTTGTAACCTGACTAGGTCCAGCACAATCAAGATAAACTCTATTTTGATTTACTTGAACTTGACTGTTTAGCCTTCATTACAGATCCACAATGCATTCACTTTTGTGTATTCAACTGACATAATCCTAGAAGTGATACTCTTATTATCTTCAACATATTCTACGCATACTCCAAGAGGGGTACTATGCAAGAAGACACACAACAGGGTCACTCTAGGGTGACTTCCAAAGTTTGGAGTGAACAAAAGGAGTGGTAACTGAGAAAGGGTATGGCAGCCAACTGAAATGCCTTTCTTGTTCTCGCTGTTACATGAGCATGTGCTTCTCTGGGGTAATTCTCTATGATTCTTCCGCTGAGCCAAATTGTTTTATATTGCAAAATATTAAAATATATTCTCAGATTTTACTCATTTAGAAATTTTACTTATACTTTTTGGTTTTATGATTTTAATTTACACATAGATATTATACATATTTATAGATTACCATGGAAGTTTTTGATACATAGATATATTATGTCATGTTTACATCAGGATGAACATTTATGTCCTTAATCATTTGTCATTTCTTTGTGGTAAATCTTTCTTTTTTTTTTTTTTTTTTTTTTTTTTTTTGCGGTACCAGGTATTGATCCCAGGTCCTTGCGTTAGGCAAGCATGTGATCACTGAGCCACATCTAAAGCCCTTTTTCTTTTTTTAAATTTTTATCTGAGACAGGGTCTCACTAAGTTGCACAAGCTGCCTATGGCCTCAAACCTGTCTCACATTGTCACTGGGATTACAGGCATGTGACACCATGTCCAGATTATGGTAAAAAGTTTCAGAATCTTTTCTTCTAGCTTTCTGAAGTATATAATGCATAATTGTTATCTATAATCACCCAGGGCTGCAGCTTAGCTCAGTTGGTAAAGTGCTTGCTCCATGTGCTCTGAGATACTGGGTTTGATCCCCAGCACCACAAAAATGGAAGGAGGACATGGAAGCCCACTCCTTAAACAACCAGCCATTGAAAACCCTATGAATAGCAGAGAAGCACTGACATAGTGCTTGGCGTGGTACAACATCAGAGTGTGTTTCGTTCTGTTGTACATAGAGTCACTATGAGTCAGACCTGACTTGACAGCACCAAACAATAGTCACCCTACTATGCAGTAGCACACAAGAACTCCTTGCTCCTATAACTGTAACTTAGCACCCATTGATCAACCTCTCTGCAAGTCTCCCAAACCCCTGATCTCCCCAGCTGCTGGTTACCACCATCTGACTCAATTTCTATGAGATAGCCTTTTTCACTTCCACAAATGAGTAAGACAGTGCAGTAGTTGTCTTTCTGTACCTAGTTTATTTCCCTTATCATAATGATCTCCAGTTCTATCCATGTTGCTGCAAATGACAGGATTTCATTCTTTTCAAGGCTGAACAGCATTCTATTGTGTACATGTATCATATTTTCTTTATCCAGTCATCCTTTGATGGCCACTTAGGCTGTTTCCATTTCTTTGGTATTGTGAATAGTGCTGCAATGAATGTGGGAATGTATTTTTTCTATATATTGATTTTATTTATTTGAGATATGTACCAAGGACTGTACTTGCTGGATAATATGGTAGTTCTCTTTCTTGAAGAATCTTCATAGTGCTTTCCGAAATGGTTGCACAAATTTACATTCTCAGCAACAGTGTACAGGGTTCCCTTTTCTCCATATCCTCATCAGTACTCATTGTCCCTTATCTTTTTAAAACTGGTAGCATTCAGACTGTGATATTCAAGTACTTGGGTATTTTTTCACAATTATGTTTGTCTGATTCATAATCCTGTTGCATAGCACTGTAGCTGATTCATTTTCACTGATGGGAAATATCACTAATATATTAGTATGTCCAATCCTAGGTTTTTGTTACACAGTACAAACACTGAACATTCTAGGACATGTCTCATGACAAACTATGCCAAAATTTCTCTTGAGTGTACTCCTCAGAGTGGAATTGCTAAGTTATATACATTATATAGATTTTCAACTTTACAGGACAATACAAAAATAGTTTTAAAATATTTGTATACATTTACATTTCAAACAGAAATATATGAGCTTCCATTTATGAATATATCCAATGAACCTTGGCAATGTCAAATTTCTTAGTAGTTTTCTTATGTTGTGTTGTTATTAGGTGCCATTGGGTCAGGTCTGAATCCTAGGGATTCTATGTACAGCAGAATGAAACACTCCCTGATGCTGTGTCAGACATATGACCATTTTTATGCCTAAGCCCATTGTTCCAGGCACTGTGTCAATCCATCTAGTGGAGGGTCTTCCTTTTTTTCATCGAGCAGCCATTCTCCCAAACATGAGGACCTTCACCATGGACTGGTCCCTCCTGACAACAGATCTACGATACATAAAATGGAGTCTAACCATCCTTGCTTCCAAGGAGCAAACTGGTTGCACTTCTTCTAAGAAAGATCTATTGGTAGGTTTAATACTGAACGGTATATTTAATATTCATCTCCAGCACAATAATTCAAAGGTATCAATTCTTGTCCTGTCTCCCTTATTCAATGTCCAGCTTTCGCAAGCATATGATGCAAAGGAAAAGACCATGGCATGAGTCAGATGCAACTTGGCTTTCAATGTGACATCCTTACTTTTCAACACTTTAAAGAAGTCTTTTGCAACATCTTTTTTCCAGTGCAATGCATCTTTTGATTTCTTGGCTACTGCTTTTGTGGGTTTTGATTATAGAACCAGGTAAAGCAAAATCTTGTACCACCTCTATCTTTTCTCCATTTATCGTAAAGTTGTGTACCGACCCAGTTATAAGGATTTTTGCTTGCTTGATGTTGAGACACAATCCATACTGAAGGCTATGATGTTTGATCTTCATCAGTAAATGTTTTAAATCCTCTTCACTTTCAGCAAGCAGAGTTGTGTCATCTGCATAATGCAGGTTGTTAATGAGTCTTCCTCCAATACTGATGCCACGTTCTTCCTCATCAAGTCCAGCTCCTTGGAATATTTGCTCAGCACAGAGATTGAAGACATATGGTGAAAGGATACAGCTCATATGCACACCTTTCTTGATTTTAAACTAGGAAGTATTTTCTTATTCTGTTTGAACAATGGCCTCCTGTTCCATGTACACATTCCTCATGAGGACAAATATATGACTGGTATTCCCATCCTTCCTGATGTTTTGTATGATTTGTTATGATCTCCACAGTCAAATGCTTTGCACAGTCAATAAAACATAGATAGACATCTTTCTAGTATTCTCTGCTTTTGGATAATGTCCATCTGACATAAACAATGATGTCCCTGGTTTCCTGTCCTCTTCTGAATATGACTTGATTTTCCAGCAGTTCTCTGTCTATACACTGCTACAGTCACTTTTGAATGACATTTAGCAAAATCTTACTTGCATGTGATGTTGGTAATATCCACATTTGATTGGCTATCCTGGCTTTGGAATAATCACAAATATAGATCTCTTCCAGTCAGCCATGTGATTATTTTCAAAATCTCTTGGCATAAACAAACTACCACCTCCAGTGCTGCATCTGTTTGTTAAAACCTGGCTATTGGTATTCCATCAATTCCTCGAGCCTTGTGTTTCACCAATTCCTTCAAGTCAGCTTCCACTTTTTCCTTCAGTACCATTGGTTCCTAATCATATAGGTCTTGAAATGGTTGGTCATCTACCAATTCTTTTTGGTATAATGACTCTATGTATTCCTTCAGTCTTCTCTTGAGATGCCCTGTGTCATTTAATATTTTTCCTGTAGAATCCTTCACTATTGCCACTAGAGGCTTAAATGGTATATTCAATTCCTAAAGCATGAGAAAAACAGAATGTGTTCTTCACTTTTGGTTTTCTCTCTCCAGCTCTTTGTACAGGTCATTATAATATTTGGTTTTCTCTTCCTTAGGCTGCCCTTTGAAATATGTTTAGTTTTTTAACTTCATCATGTCTTCCTTTACATTAGCTATTTGCTGTTCAAGGACAAGTTTTAGAGTCTCTTCTGACATGTAATTTGGTCTTTCTTTTTTCTCTGTCTTTCTAATAACCTTTTTTCTTTCTTTATGATTGATGTCTTTGATGTCACACCACAACTTTTCTGGTCTTATCATTAGCATCTAATGCATCAAATGTGTTCTTCAGGTGGTCTCTGAATTCAAGTGGGATAAACTCAAATTCGGGCTGGGATTTAGCTCAGTTGGTAGAGTGCCCCTCTGAAGTCTCTGACGTCCTGAGTTTGATTCCCAGTTCCACAAAAATGGGAGAAGGTCATGGCAATCCACTCCCAAGGCAATACTGAACCAATCAGCCATTGAAAATCCTATAAGGGTCATTATGATTTGGACACGACTGGACAGCATCTAACAACAACAACATAACTTGGCTCTTGTACACTTGTTCTAACTTCCTGCAGTTTCTCTTTGAATCTGAATACGAACACTTGATAGTCTGATCCACAATCAGCATTTTGTTTTGTTCTGACTTTTGATGTACAGGTTTTCCATTGTCTTTCCACAAATGTAGTCGATTTGTTTCTGATATGATCCATCTGGTGAACTGTATGTGTATAGTCACCATTTATGTTGGTAAGAAAATGTATTTGCAGCGAAAAGGTCATTGGTCTGGCAAAATGTTATCATGTGATCTCTAGGATTGTTTCTGTCACAAAGGCCATATTTTGCACCTACTGATCCTTCTTCTTTATTTCCGACTTTTGCATTCCAGTCACCAGTAATTATCAGTACATCCTGATTGCATGTTCAATCTATTTCAGATTGCATAAACTGGTAAAACCCTTCCACATCTTCATTTGTAGCCTTAGTGGTGGATGTATAAATAAGTCATATTAAGTGACCTTCCTTGTAGATGTATGACAGGCGTAAAATTATATCTCAATATGTTATTATTGTTTTTTTTTCCTTTTTTTTTAGCACTGGGGTTTGAACCTAGGGCCTCATGCATGGTAGGCAAGTGCTTGACTACTGAGCTGCAAACCCAATCCTCCTGCTTTTTTTGTTTTAAGATAAGGTCTCATGAAGTTGTGCAGGCGGTCTCTAACCTTGAACTCATGTTCCTTCTGCCTGAGACTCCCAACGTCTGGTTGTTGCAGTTCTTTGGATTAAACCCAGGGCCTCACATGTGCTAGGCTGGTCTTCTACCACTGAGGTACTCCCCCAGCCCTAAATTTGTCATTATTTTTCAATATCTCTGGGGAATCAAACCCTTCCTAACTCTAATGATACTATTCTATCTTCTGTCCTGTTTTTAACTCCATATAGAAAGTAGTATCATTTTATACAGCTGTTTTTTTTTAGTTTTGCATACACATTTATCATTTGCTCACTCTAATTTCATGTCTCTGACTTTCTTAGATCATTTTTCTTTCTCTTTGAAATACACCTTCATTAATGTACTGCATAATCTCTCCTGTCTTTTTTGTTTATTTGTTTGTTTTTATCATTGTTGTTGTTGTTAGGTGCCGTCGAGTCAGTATCCGACTCATAGTGACCCTCTGTACGACAGGGGAAACACTATTGTCAGTGCTTCTCTGCTGTTCATAAGGTTTTCAATGGCAGGTTGATTTTTGGGAGGGGGTTGCCAGGTCCTTCTCCTGAGCCTACAGCTTTCAGTGTTCCAGGGCGGTCTCCCATCCAGGTACTAACCAGGCCCAACCCTGCTTAGCTTCCGAGATCTGATGGGATCGGATGCCACAGGGCTACAGCTGCAGGCATGTTTTTATCATAGAAGGCCTTTATTTTACTCTTAATCTTAGAAGTTGCTTTTGTTGAATTAACAATTTTAAGTTTACAGATATGTTCATTCATCACTTTGAAAATATTATTCCACTATAATCTGGATCCAACCATTTCTGTTGCAAAGTCTACTACCAGTCAAATTGTAATACTTTTTGGGTTAATCTGTCTTTTATTTTACTCATTCATTCATTCATTCATTCATTACTAGGGTGTTGAAACCAAGGCCTTGCTCAAGTTAGGCAAGTTCTGTACCACTGACCTGCACCTCCAAACCTCCCTTCTCTTTTCTTTTTCTTTTGTGCCTTTAGTTTTTTTCAGAGAGCATCTTTCTATATATTCTAGGCTGTCTTTGAACTTGTGATCCTCCTGCACCACCCTCTGACCACTGGAATTATAGGGGTATGCCACCTCAAGCAGCTGATTATTTATTTTTTGAGACAATGTATCACTATGTTGCACAGGCTGTCTCTGGCCTTGAACTTGCTATCCTTCTGCCCCAGATTCCCTTACCTCAATATCTCCAACTCTCTCATATTTGTAGTCTGTCTTTCTATGATGTAATGAAAGTAAATCTTTCCAAACTATAATTCTCCATTCAGTTGTATCTAATCTTCTGTTTAACCTATCCTATGAGTTTACACTTCAAAATTACTTTTTTATTGCTAAGAATTTGTTTTGGTTCTTTTTCACATTCATTGGCTGCTTCTTATATTCTCTCATTAATCACTAATTTAATTGGTTCACTTTTCATTTTTTAAAAATTTCATAAACAGTAAGTTTTATTATAAATATGAAGTCCTTGGATACTTTCTCATATTAGAACTTAACTATGCAGAATATTGAGGCTCTAAACTGTTTCTACCAAGAAGAACTGATGTTCCTTCTAGTGAGAAGTTGAACCTTCCTTCAGTGGTTTAAAATTAGTATACATATATATATATATATATATATATATATATATATATATATATAATTCTTTTTATTTCCTTTACTTTGTAGAGGTGGGGAAAAGATGAGAAATTTCAGTTGCAAAGATACAACTGACTTTTGCCCATAGAGAAACTCAGACTTTCATGTTTATTTACAACAGACCTTCACAGTTTCTGTTCACTGATTTTTTATTAGTCTGAGTTTCGAACAGTCTTTCATTTTTTTCATGAAACACAGCAGTGTTTTAAAAGTTACCTTGTTCTAATTTATCCACAATCTAGTTTTGCTTTGGTATGAGATCCTTAATTTCTAAGACATCATACTTACCAAAGTAGAATTCATAATAGAATTTTGGGTACACTGAATTTATGTTTACAACAACTCATGAAAACACTGTTTTGCCTTGGAGGATGGCAGGCTTTGGTCTTTTCAGTAATATACAAGTGCAGGGATAGGCTTAATACCAGGCCCACAGACATATGATGGATAAGATGAGTCATAAAATTTGACCTCCTGTTACGCCACTGGCACATGCCTACAATTATATTTAGGTGTCTTGTTTTAATAATGCTATAATTTAGTAGCATAATAACCACTATTAATGAATACCTACTTACCTCTTCCCTTACTGATTTTTGACTGGCTCATCATCTATGCTCATGTGTAAATGTGCAGCTGTACTAATGGTAGGGATATACAAGACATAATAATTTTATTACATTCTCTATTCAGTCCAAATGTATATGCTCGTGAAAGGCACAATCATAAGGACATATCAGATATAAACTTAAATATTTCCAATATGGGGCTGACTTTGGATAAGTGCTATTATAGCAAGTATCAAAAGATCAAATGCCAGCTTGGGAAGAGAAAGAAATTCACCATGACTCGTGGAAAGTAATATAATGTGTTCTCATATTTTATTCATTTTCTAAAACTGTGGGAATTAGTTTTATTATTTTTAATGAAATATGTTTTCCTTTCTTTCTAAAAGAAAATGTTTAAATTGCTTCAGAATGGGTTTTATACACGTTTCCTTCAATTAATGTCATATTTAAAAATTTTTACTTTAAAAATCAATAAATCATTAGTGATTAAATACATCATTTGAACTAACTCCTTTTATATTATAAATTCTCTTTCAAACAATGCAATGAAGCATATATTACCACATATTAGTGGTTTGAACAGTATACATTTCTAACAGTACTTATCTAAGATTAAGTGGCTTTTGCTTTTAAGAAATCTGGATCATAACTTCTTTACAGCTGACATAAAATAAGGATTGAAAGAGAAATTGGATATGGCTCTTGTTATTAGAAGTTCCACATTGAGTATATGGTGTTCTGTTTGTTTGCTTTTTAAGATTTAACCCAGGGTCTCACATATGTTTAGCAAGCACTTTACCACTGAGCTAAACTTACAGCCCTTTTTAAACATTTATTTTAAAATATTGTCTTATTAAGTTCCCTAAACTGGCCTTGAAATTGAAATCCTTCTCTCAGTCTTCTGAGTAGCTGGGATTATAGGCATGTGCCAACATATATGGCTCACATTGAGGCATTCTTTTGTAAAATACAAAATAGCCAAAATAGAGGACACTGCTCAAAGTGGAGAATTTTCTGTCCTTCACAGCCACAGGATCATAAATATTGTCCATATCAAGTTCTGTTTTCCCTGATCTAATCCTCAGATTCTGTGGTCAGTATCAATGTATATGCATTCTGTCAGAGAGAATTCTCCAAAAATGATATAAGAAAATTACATCATTAATTTTGAATTATACAACAAAGTATGAGGATTTTAAATTTGATTATTTTATAAGCCAGGGATTTATATTTAATTCTTAGAAAACATCCTGAAATTCTTTTCACTTTGACTGTATGGCTCCCATTTTACCAACTAGATCACTGAAGGTTCACTGTATCTCCCAAAACACATTAAGACTATTTAACAAGAAAGGAGAATATCACACAATAGCTCTGTCCTTGTCTGCCAATTAGCTGCATACAGAAAAGTTAGCTAGATTTACGGGGTCATAAAAATATTGATAACTAATACTTTTTAAGTATAGATACTTTTCTAGTAGGATTAAAGGTATTTTTCTATATAATACTCAGAAAAATCCCTGAAATAATTATTTTCACCATTTTAACATATGAGAAAAGTGAATATTTGAGAGCATAAGAAATTTTCTCCAGCCCAATTGATTTAATGAATCATACTCTCTAAATCTAAGGCAATATGTTTAGTACCAACATAGAGTCAAAGAAAGTTTACTAGGTCAGCATCAGGAATACATGTCTCTATGTTACAAGCAAGATTTCTTGAGATAGAACTTTATTCCAGAGAGCAGTGCCAAGGGACTTTAACACATCAAAATGTCTTTTCTCTTCTCTTTGTTTCCAACTTTTGCATTCCATGGTATTTTCAGTCACATAATATGGATATGGTTGTGAAAGCTGGACATTGAATAAGGGAGATAGCAGAAAAATTGATACTTTTGAATTGTGGTGCTGGAGACAAATATTGAATATACCATGGACTGCCAAAAGAACCAACAGATCTGTACTAGAAGTGCAACCAAAGTTCTCCTAGGAAGCAAGGATGGCTAGACTGCGTCTGATGTATTTTGGACATGTAGTCAGGAGGAACCAATGCCGGGAGAAGGACATCATGTTTGAGAATGGCAGGTCAATGAAAACAGGAAAACCCCCCACTAGATGGATTGACACAGTGTCTGCAGTCTGGGCTTAAACATGAATAAGATCATGTGCCTGGCACATCAGGGAGTGTTTCTTCTGTTATATATAGGATTGTTATGAGTTGGCCCTGACTTGATAGCAGCTAACAACAGTAATGAATTGGGAGTGCAGCAACACATTAAACTGATTCCTACATATAATGAGCTTAAAATCTACTGAATGTACCATTCTCTACATGAACAAACTCCGATAAATTGATAACTATAGTGGAAAATTGTTGTTGTTAGGTGCTTTGGGGTCAGGTCCTACTCGTACCAACCCTCATAGGGTTTTTAGTGGCTGATTGTTTTGAAACTGCTCCATATTCCTATGTCCTTCTCCTGTGTCTGCAGTGCTGGTGGTCTAATTAAGGTCCTCAGGGAGCATGGAACAGCACTCCAGTAACAGAGCTAAACCCAGTACATGGCAAATTTCCTGGCACTATGTCAGTGCTTCACTGATAGTCATAGTGAGTTCAATGGCCGATTATTGTGGGGTTGTTTCAGAAGTGGGTTGTCAGGCCCTTCTCCCATATTAATTGTGCTGGGGATTGAACCCAGGTCCTCAGAGGCTGAGCTAAGGTCCAGCCCTGATAGTGGGTTTTCACTTAGTTGGTAGAACACTACTCTGTACTTTCTGAGGACCTGGGTTTGATCCCCAGCACCAGGAAAAAACAGGAGAAGGATGTGACAGTCCATTCCCAAAAGTAGCCATAAAAAAAAGTCAGCTACTGAAAACCTTATGAGGGTTGCTAGGAGTCAGACCTGACTGGATGGCACCTGACAACAACAACATAGTAGAAAATATGAAGAACATTTCCATGGATATGACAGATAGTATTATAGATTATTTCTCTCACAGTGATAAAAGTCTATCTGGAAATACATAAATTTAAAAACCATTTATAATAACTTGTGATAAGTGCCATGGGTGATGTTGTTAGGTGCCGTGAAGCTAGGTTCAACTCATAGTTACCTTGTGTACAACAGAATGAAATGCTTCCCTACATTGTGCTATGTCCAGCAGTATGTCAGGGTTTCTCTGATATTCATAGGGTTTCCAATGGTTGATTGTTTGGGGAGAGAGCTGACAGGTCCTTTTCTCATCTTTGTGGTGCTAGGGATTGATCCCAGGGCCCCAGAGAGCACAGAGCAACACTCTACCAACTGAGCTAAACCTTAACCCTGCCTAAGTGCTATGGTAGTAGACATATAAACTATTCTTGGCAGAAGATAGCAGAAATCGACCTAAGCCAAAGAGTTGGAGATGACATAGGGAATTTTCTCCTAATAATAT
>VMDO01027315.1:11271-25499 GCA_007922755.1 Pedetes capensis
TCCTTAGAATTTAAGTTGGTTATCAATCACTTCATGGGCTGAAAATGGAGGTAAATTTCACTACAGGATCCAATAGAGGCAAAGAGCAAATATAGTCAGAGGGGTTGTGTAAGAGCTGGAAGGATAGAATATTTTAATCATGGAATGAAATGGCAGAATTTATGCCAGAAGTTGAGGAGTTACAGATGATAACAAGGTCAAGGTGAGTCATGGAGTTGGGGACAAAGATGAAAGGAAGAACAATGGATTATTGAAGATGAAAAGATAGATCAAAGTCTTTATAAACAGAGAAATCACCTAACACCATGGCCAATGTAGGGCCATATAGGAATACAATAAAAAGGTGAAAAATTCTCATTGGGCAAAAATGGTTGAGATCTCATGGATAATTGGTTAGTTTTGTGCTGCCCAACACTAGAGCTGCCAGCCACATGTGATCTGTTTCAAATATATCATGGTCAATAAAATGTATTTTCAAAATGAATTTCACCTTTTCTCTTTGCTTGTTTAACATGACTACTTGAAACTTTTAAATTATATATATGATTTGCATGTCAGCTTCATTATATTTCTGTTGAATAGTGCTTGGTAAGAAGAAAGAAAGAAAAAAATTTGCCTGAATAAAACAATGTTCAAGGAGACAGGGATGATTTATACATTGTTGTTGTTGTTGTTAGGTGCTGTGGAGTCAGGTCCCACTTATAGTGACCCTATGTACAACAGAACAGAACACTCCCTGACACTGTGCCATGCCCAACACTGTAAGTGCCCCTCTGCTATTCATAATTTTTTCAATGGTTGATTGTTTCAAGAGTGGGCAGCTGAGTCCTTAACCCAAGCCTACAGCACCAAGTATTCCCAGGTGGTCTCCCATCAAGGATTAACCAGGCCAACATTCCTTAACTTCGGAAATCACACAGGCTCAGACTCCATGGTAGTATGGCTGTAGACTTACACATACATATATATGTTTTTATATATACAACCCCCCACATGCCTGTCAGGGCCAATCCTAAATATCTTACAATGCACAGAAGCACACTCAGCCCCAATAAGAACTTGTTATTGTTAGGTGCCGTCAAGTTGAGTCTAACTCATAGCAGCCCTCATAGGATTTACAATGGCTTATTATTTCAGGAGTGCTTCAGAATAAAAAAATTATCCAGTCCAAAATAACAAAAGTGATTAGGCTGAGAAAACCCTCCCTAATTTGAGAAGCACAGTTTACTAGGATTACTAGGATTAGAAATTCTGATGTCCAATCTCATCAGATCTCAGAAGCTAAGCAGGGTTGGCCCTACTTAGTCCTTGAATGAGAAACTGCGTGGGAATACCAGGTGCTGTAGGCTTGGGAGAAGGACTTGGCAGCCCACTCCCAAAACAATTGGCCATCAAAAAACATATGTTTAGCAGAGAATCACTGACAATATCAGGTAGTATTTTATATATTAGACAGCAATATCTATTCATACAATTACCTAAATAATTTGTTTTCATGTGCTTTTATTACATCATAAAGATGAGTAGAAGATGAATGTGCCAATATTATAGTTAACACAATTGTGACAAAACTGACTTAATTATCTACACAGAAACTAGTGAATTCCTTCACTTGAATTGTATTCTCACTGACCAATACTTTCTACTTGAACACTCAGATGATCCCTTGCCACTCAGTAAGCCATCTTCAAAGGCAGCTTCTACAAGGAGCCAAATATTCTTTTTTGCTCTCATTCCTTTGCCATTGTACTAATGTGCGAGCTGAGGACTTATCTTTCTTTTTATGTGAGTGATAACATCTATGTCTAGAATTTGACTTAAGGAGAATAGACCAACTGCATAACTTGGGGTGAGTTTGGTTTTCTAATATTTTTTATTAGAGGGTGGAACAATATAGACACCATCAAGAAAATATTATTTTCCCTTGATCCTTTTTACTCTAATTCTTCAAATGCCATGATTTTCAGGATAAAGTTAAAGAATAATTGAGCAAAGATAAAAAAAAAAAACTAGAAATCGGTCATTTAAAACTGCATAGATCATTTAAAACAGTATATAAAGACAAAGTGGTGTTATGGTTTGGAAATGAATTGTCCCCCAAAGGCTCTTGTGCTGAAGGCTTGGCCTTCAGTGGGTGGATCCAATTGTTGAAGCGCATTGGGATTTTAGGGCTCTGACCTAATCAACGGATTAATCCCTTGATGGATTTATAATCTGATGGCATTATTTGGAGTTAGTGGAAAGTAAGGGGTAAGGCCTAGTTAGAGGAAGCAGGTCAACATTGACATGCTCTGGAATGATTTGTCTTGTCCCTGGTCGAGTCCTCTTAGTGTGTTTTTTTGCTGCTTCCTGGCATCTGTGATGTGAACAGCCATGATGTTCTGCCTGACCTCAGGCCAAAATCAATGCAGTCAGCTGAGTATGGACTGAAACCTCTGAAACCGTGAGCCAAAAAAAAAAAATCCCTCCTCCCTTAAGTTGTTCTCTTGGGTCAGGTACTGTGGTGCACACCTGGCATGGCAGTGACTATGGAGGTTGAGGCAGGAGAATCTTCAATTTGAGGGTAGAGGCAGTCTGTGCAACTTAGTGAAACCCTGTCTCAAAATAAAAAATAAATAAAAAGGGTTGAGGAGTACAGTTCAGCTGTGGAGTACTTGCCAAGTACGTGCAAGACCCTGGGTTCAACCCCCAGTACTACAAAAAAAAAGTTTCCTCAGGTGTTTTTATTACAATGTTTGAAAGTGAAAAACACAACTGGAAATTAAAACATCTATTTATCAATTGAAAAATCACAGTAACTTTTAACAATGCCGCCATCTTAATGCAGAGAAGTCCACATATCCACAGAGCACTGGTAGTTTGTTACAGGTTCACTAAATACTACAATGTGAGAGATGCAAAAGTAGTCCAAACTTCCTATTCTACTAATAAAAACCTTGAGACCCAGAAAATGTTAGTGACTTATACAGAATCACATATCAAAGTACATAGCAGAACAAGATCTCAAATACAGACTTCCTAATTCCTACTCCTGGGTACTCTGAATGATATCACACTGCATCTTTCACCATATGTCCCATACTGGAGTCCATATTTTCCCTAGTATTTTAATAGTGTTTCAAACTGTTTCTTCATGCTGAGGTAGACATTTTTCTCCCCCCCACCTCTCTCTCTCTCTCCTCTCTCTCTCTCTCTCTCTCTCTCTCTCTCTTTCTCTCCATATATATATATATATATATATATATATATATATATATATATATATATAATATTCAGAGTTGATAGTTACTATAGAAAGATCTTCCTTTTAGGATGAATCCTTGCTACAGCACTACAGAATCTCCATCTAATAGTCAACTTTACGCTTCTTAAGGACCTCCAGTTATAGTGATCTCCCTACTTCATAGCCACCTGTTGCCAATTTTATAGTACTTTGGACATTCAAAAGTATTTTCTACTTTTAACTGAAATCTGTCTTCCTAAAACATCCCAGAAATTCTTTTCATGTGCTCTAAAAAGTCATACAGAGGAAATGACTTGTTCACTCATGACAACCTTTGACTGGAGGTAATTTTCAAAATTCTGCAACCCTTTTCCCACTGTCCCAAAGCAGACTTCTCTTCCATAATCTACAGTTTTACTTTTTCCACATATTCTTTATGGCAGGTTCCAGAATTTTTAAAATAGATGCCACAGAATGGGGTCCAAAGAAAAATTTTGTTTTACTCCCATTGTGCTTTAAAAAGCCAGTGTGACTTAGCTTTTAAAATCAAGAGACCACAAACACAAAAGCTAAATTTGTCATATTTTCAATAAAATGGTAGATAAGTCCTATATCCCATGACATCAGTGCAACAATCCCCCATTTGAAGAGTATTTGTATGTTCCCTCACACCAGGCATGCTCATTTCTCTTGTCTATGCTACTTCTCTAGCCCCTGAAGGCATGTTAGTTTGCTACTCATACTATAGGTATGCTTTCTATTTCAGTGTCTGCCTGCCTGCCTGCCTGCCTTCCTGCCTGCCTGCCTTTCTTCCTTCCTTCCTTCCTTCCTTCCTTCCTTCCTTCCTTCCTTCCTTCCTTCCTTCCTTTGCAGTACTAGGGTGTTGAACGCAGCACCTTACACATGCTAGGCAAGTGCTCTGTCACTAACCTGCACCCACAGACTCTATTTTTTTTTTGAGATATGGTCTCTCTAAGTTGCACGTGCTCCCTCTGGCCTCCCAACTCACTGGGATTATAGGTATGTGGCAGACTGCCCAGCAACAGTGCATCTTATAAGTGAACTCCAAACTGCACATGTAATATGGCTAACAAGAAAACAAATAGGAATATCACCTCTCTTGCTCCTGATACTACCTTCTGTTACATCTGCACAAATATAGTTTGTTTCTAACCTGTATTTTGGCAGTGCCATGCTAATGCAATTTCCTAAATCCTGTTCCTCTCTCCCTCACAGTCAGTCATCTGAGAAATTTTTCAAAAATAAACTCTAATCACATTACTCTGCTCCTTGCAAATCTCGAATTGATCCTGATTGCTACCTGGTCTGCTGTTTAAGGCTCTCATACTTTTGGTGTTTTGTTTGAGGGATTTACAGCCCTATCTCTCTGTCTATCCTTCTGATTTCTATGAGGACAGTAAATGGACCTTATTTCCACTTTCACCAAATTGCCTTGTTTCCTAAACCATGCCCTTATCCTACATAGGACATCATCTTGCATGTATAAAATCTGTTGTTATTGTCTGCAATAAACATCTGCATGGGGGAAAAATGGAAATGCTATGAATAGCTGTATTTTTTATATACAGAGTTTAAAAATAAATTATGTTTTTTAAGTTATATTTAAATATTATGTCAGGGATACTTGCATTTTCAAATTTAAAATTCAAATTCCAAAGCATATTTTCTGCAACTAATATCCTACTCAGACTATGGTTTAGCTCAGTTGGTAGAGTGCTGTTCTGTGCTGAGGCCCTGGGTTCGATCACCAGCACCACAAAAAATGGGAGAAGGACCTGGCAGCCTACTCTGGAAACAATCCTGACACAATCAGCCATTGAAAATCTTATGCATAGCGGAGAAGCACTGACATAGTGCCAGGCATGGCACAGTGTTGGGGAGTGTTTCCTTCTGTTTTACATAAGGTTGCTACGAGTTGGACCCAACTGGATACAACCTAACAAAAACAACAACACTCTATTCTTCAGAGATCAAAGTACCCTAGTGCTAAATGAAAAGCACTTATTTTTAAATTAAGTTATAGAAGATACCTCAGAAAATAAATTACATATAAATTAAATGATCTGCTATAAGGTATGAAAAACAAAAATGAATGAACTTAAAAAATTAGCCAATTATAGATATGTAATACAATTTACTCAGTAGTTTTCAAACCAAATGATAAGTTCCTGAATATACAGTCATACTTAAAAATAAAAATTATTGGTCTCTATGAATAATGATCTATAGGCCACTTCTAGTGAAAAATTTAGGTACCTTATCAACCGTATTAGGAGAATTTCCTTCTGGGACTAGAATTTTCTTCATGCTTCTGCAATGGTGGAAATGTAAACATATGAAATTGGAAGACAGAAAACCATAACTGAAAACCACAGCTGAAACAGGTTAAATAGAATTCTCTGGAAGCAGCATGGTATAGTGGCAAGTACCTTAGACTTAGAGTCAGGATACAGATCCTCATTCCATTCCTGTCATTTGCCACTACGTCAGCAATTTTTTAAACCCCACATTCTTCAAATGAATTCCACAAATTCAGAAAAAATTTTGTGAATATAGGAAAACCAGTACTCAAAACCAAGTACTGAGATGGCAAATAATCATTTACTTCCATTATATCTTAATGATTACAGAGGTTAACTTTTTCTTCTTATATTTATGATAAAATGGAGTACTTGGATTAATAAATGGAAGCAACCTAAGAACTTAGACCCAGAAGACCTGGGCTTGCATCCAACGTTTCCATTTATTAACTTCCTTTTCCTTGGTGACCACTCTGTGCTTTCACTTGTTAAATGGAGATAGTGCCACTTACCCCGCCAGGCTGGGTGGTTTTGAAAACTTAGAGTGACTCATCCTAGCTGGGTACAATGGTGCATGGCTGTCATCCCAGCAACTTGGTAGGCTGTCAGCAGGATCACAAGCTTGAGGCCAAAGAAGCCTGTACCGTTTAGCAAATCTTGTCTCAAAAATAAATAAATAAAATAAAAGAAGAAGAAAGAAAGAAAGAAAGAAAAAGAAAGAAAGAAAGAAGGAAGGAAGGAAGGAAGGAAGGAAGGAAAGGCAGGCAGGCATTAGTGGAGCAGCTCAATGGTAGAGCACTTGCCTAGAATGCATAAGGCCCTGGGTTGAACCCCCTAGTACTACAAAAGAAAATAGTGGCTCATCCTGGCTGATGGTGTTAACTCAAACTACATTGATACTAACTCAAGCTACATTATTGGCTCTAGAAGTTCTTTCAAAGGTTTTAACCTGTCTATTAGCACTATTCTAAATTCCTTTCATTCCAACCATCTGGTGCTAACAAAATTTGGAAACTTTAGACTCTTACCAATTACAAATTTGGAAATGTAAATGTGAGCAAATGTGAGCAGGTTGGGACTAGTGATCTCTAAGGTCCATTTTTACAGAAAGAAATTTTGTCACTGGTATAAAAATTATTCCAGTCTTAAGTTAGAATGTCAGGAGCATAAATTCAAAGAGCATTACTTTGTTTCATTTATCCCCAAAGAACACTTTGGTGTCTGCACTATGCAATTGGATACAGACAAGTATGCTATATGATTGAAAATATTTCTGTAACTGATTGATGGCGAAGGAGCTGACAGTTCCACAACCTAGAAACACTTGCATTCTCATAGATATTCATAGTATAACTCATTACTAGCATGAGCTAATACAAATGTTATGGCAAAAATCCAACTCTATCTGCCTATTAAGTTAGAAATTTTAAAGGATCTGAGAATTTACCTTACCTGCAAACTAACAAGTTAGTCTCTGTGTATGAAATAAGACCTTTATATCAGACACCAAGACCATTGATTACTTACAGGAGAAGCATCAATTATAGAAATATATTACAGGTAACTTCTTGAGCACCAATCATCACAGGATGACACAGTGAATATCAGACAGCACTTGGATATACAATGGGTTGCCCTACAGGAAACTTAGAGAACTCTAGTCTTATATGAGACTGCTGGTAACTTTCTCTCTTTAGTAAGAGAATCCTCGTCTTTATTCTGTGTATGCAAATATCTCAGTGGGGAAGAAAGAGAGGTCTTTACCTGTATTACCCTTAGTAACCTCCAGGGAGGGAGATGACTCTCAGCTTAACCATCATGGAGTTTCTCCTTATACATTCTTAAGTTGACTGTAAAGGGTGAGAGGACCTGAAATAGGCAAAAATGAGATGTTTGTAGATAATTGTCTCCCAACATTCCCTTGCACCCATCTACTGTGTTATACAAAGAGAATTCAAATGTTAAATCACAAAACAGTATACTTGTATTGTAGTTCCTTTTATGGCATTGTGTATATAAGATACCAAAACAGAACAAAAAGCTAATTGAAACTATTGGAAACTAGGGCTCATGTAAAACTGTAAAATTAGAATATGGAAGAAGTTGAGACCAGATAATCCATAAGGTTAATTTCTGCCATCACATTCTATTCTCCTACCAGAAAATCAGATCAATTGACTGATGTTATTTATACTCATGTCTCAAAATCTTCTACATTAGAATCAGGAATAGATTGCATGTGGTACTTGTTAAATAGCTTTTTTTGGAAGATAATATATTATCAAACCAAAGGATGTTTATGGGAAGGATATAACAAATATTCCTTGAATATATAATTAATAAGTGGAGTATACTTCAAAAATCTTATGAATATATGTACATGAAAATTTCTCTTTGAACATTCTAAATAATTGTTGTTGTTGTTGTTACGTGCTGTGGAGTTGGTGTCTGACTCATAGCAACCCTATATACAACAGACAAAACACTAATGTCAGTGCTTCTCTGCTATTCATAGGGTTTTCAATGCCTGATTATGTTTTGAGAGTGGGTTGCCTGGTCTTTCTCCCATTCTGAATAATTGTTGTTGTTGTTAGGTGCCATCAAGTTGGTATCCAACTCATAGCAACCCTCTGTACAACAGGGGAAACACTATTGTCAGTGCTTCTCTGCTGTGCATAAGGTTTTCAATGGCAGATTGATTTTTGGGAGGGGGTTGCCAAGTCCTTCTCCCAAGCCTACAGCACCTGGTGTTCCCATGCAGTCTCCCATCCAGGTACTAACCAGGCCCGACCCTGCTTAGCTTCTGAGATCTGATGGGATCGGATGCCACAGGGCTACAGCTGCAGGACTTCTGAATAATTAGACATTCTAAATAAAAATTATATATACATATGTCACAGATAGTGATTTTTTAAAATACTGAAATGACATAAATATACTTACCATTAAAATTAACATTAAATATAGTTGAATAAAAGATGTTTCATAATCATAATGAAGGCAACAATCATTGCACTACATGCATATGGTTATATAGACCTCTTTCCTGTTACAGAATTCTGCCCCCACTTCTTATTTACTCACTCCTCTGTGGATGTGTGCCAGTCTATCAGTACTCTACTGTCTACCCCATAGTTTCATAAGTGCTTGCTAGCATGACCACTCAATAATGTTTTATTCCCAAGCATTTTGTGTGTTTCTTAAGAATGAGGAGTATTGAATGCAGTGAGTAGGCAGTTTACTGGGCTGATAGTGCTGATGTTCTGCCTATGGAAAATCCTCAGCATAACATAGCACACATTTACTGAATTTCCTCACTGTACTGAGGGTGCAAAGATGTCAAAGATGTGCTTTACTAGAAATTATAATTTACATGTTGACAGATTATCACATTTAAAGAGGGGTCCTACAAAAGTGGATATATCATATGAATATAGCCTGCAGCTACAATTTCAAACTTACAGAGATTCTCCTTTATTGATTCCTTTCAGATATAATAGAATATATTCAAAATTAAAATACATTACAATATATTCTACTAGTCATAATATTTAAAGTATTTCAAAGCTAAAAATGAATGTCAGATGATTTGATGCTTTGGGGTAAAAGTAAGATTATAAAACATGATGAACACTCTGTCTATATTAGCCATATTCCAATGTGCACAGGTTAAATTTTTAAAAGAGATCACTGGGTGCATTTATATGTGTCAAAACATCTTCAAACATTTTGAATTCTATAGCTAGTAATTGGCTTGAAGAATAAAACTATGCCACTAGCATTACTCTACAGTATTCCTTTGAGATCACATCACTATATTACTTCTGTATGTAAAGTTTGGGTAGCTGGTTTGAGGACATATTTTAATTAGATTAATGTGATCACCTATGTACTTAACAGAACTGATGACCTGGCAAAGTCATTTTGCTTTTGCAAACTAAAGAAGTGAAATGGAAGAAGTAGGTTTCTTTACTTTGAGGGGCTTTCCTTTGCCCAATTGTGGAATCTGCATTTGAAATTCATTTAAGTGTGTGTGTGTGTGTGTGTGTGTGTGTGTGTGTGTATGTGTGTGTGTATGTGTGTGTATGAGAGAGAGAGAGAGAGAGAGAAAATTAAAAATGTCAGGGTCACAAATGCTAGACGTAGTGACTAATGCTCACACCTAGGATCATTTTTTTTTCAATATTGGAGCATTGAACCCAGGGATAAGCATATGCTAGGCAAATGCTCTACCACTTGACTGCACTCCCAGTCCTTTTAATTTTTTTTTTTATTTTGAGACAGGGCCTCTTTAAGTTGTGTAGGCTGCCTCTGGCCTTGAACTCAAGATCCTCCTGTCTCAGCATCCCATGTTACTGGGATTACAGTTATGCAATATGGAGTCCAGCCCTAGGATCTCTATTTTGCTAAAAATGACTTATCTAAGACTTGTGTAGGTATAGTCTATAAATATATTGAATAGAGAAGAGTTTGAAATAATTTTACAGAGAGGAAACCTGAGGCCCAGTAAAGGGAAGTGATTTGCATATGTATAACAGAAGACTTCTTGGACCTTGGTATGGTAATATCCAGTTTGGATTTGGTTTGTCCTTTTCTAATTCAATTCTGTCTCTGCCATAGTATACCAGTATAAAAAACATTTTTAAGCATAGCCCAAAATATACATAAGAGAATTGCATTTTAAAAGTAAATTATTAGTATAATTTTCTTATGTTGCAACTTAATGATATAGTTTAAAAAAAGGTGTTATACAAGGTGATCTATTGCATATATCCTGTTATTAGTTTATTACTGCTGCTGTAATAAATTACCTCCAGTATAGCAGCTATATGTTTTAACAATGGGAGGAAAAATAAACAACTAAACAACAACAAATATAAGGACCCAAAAGTAAAAGAAGGAAGGATTATTAGGGACTGGGAAGGGGATCAGTAGAGGGAGGGCATACTCTAATGAGGCCCACTGATTTGTACAATTGATATGTGTAAATAATTATAATGCTTAAAGAACAAATTCAACATGAGTCTTACAAAGCTCAGGTCAAAGAACACAGAACTGCTTTTTTTTTTCTGGAGGCTCTAAGAAAGAACTTATTCTTGCTTTTTCAAAATTCTAAAGGTATCTTACATTTCTTGGATCATTGCCCCATCACTCTAGCCTAGGCTTCTATCATCACATCTCTAACTCTGATAATAAGCCTTCTGTTTTCCCCTAAAGAAGCCTTGGAAATACCAACCCAGCAAATTCAGGATAATCTCCTCCTCTCAAATTCCTTATTTATTTGCTTTTCCTTTGTGGTATTAAGGGGTTGAACTCAGAGCCTCACACAGGTTAGGTAAGTGCTCTACCACTGAGCTGTACCCTCAGTTCCTTTTTAAAACATTTTTTTAAAATTTTGAAACAATGTCTCAGTTGTGTGAGGCTCTAAACTCAAACTTGCTATCCTCTGGCCTCAGCCTCACAAACCAGTGGGATTATAGCTATTTGTCATCGCATCTGGATTTCAAATTCTTTAATTTAGTAACTATTATCTCTATGATCTCTTTTGCCATATCAGGTAACATATTCATAAATTATGGGGAATTAGGACATAAACATCTTTTGCAAATATTAGTCCCTCTACCACATAACTTTTGTGAAGGCATAGAGACAGATTTCTAGGGGCCTTGTAGGACATGTTACGTAATTTGAGATTTACCTCACACACAAGGTGAATTTAGTGAAGTGCTTTAAGTACAAGAGACATTTTTGCAACATTACTGGATTGATTGTGGAAAAGGATTGGGGAGATGAAAGCACAAACATTTCTGAGGAGGATTTTTACTAAACTACATTATCACCAGCCCTCTTTGATTTAATTTTAGATCCAAAAACCAAAGGGAGAATGGAAAAGAGCTCACATACACATCCAGTAATTACAGAACTTTTAGAGTAAATTTATGACTAGTTTGAGAGAGAGAGAATGCAAAAGGAAGAGAAAGAGAGAG
Source organism: Pedetes capensis (assembly GCA_007922755.1). Taxonomy (NCBI): domain Eukaryota; kingdom Metazoa; phylum Chordata; class Mammalia; order Rodentia; family Pedetidae; genus Pedetes; species Pedetes capensis. Next base: position 22,803 of record VMDO01027315.1, read on the forward strand.
AGAGAGAGAGAGAGAGAAAGAAACTTTTTAGTTTGGCTTCTTTCACAACATAATTTCCTGAAGTCCATCCAATGTTGTTATATGCATCTATCATTAATTTTTTATTTTTTTAATTTCTTTGCATCTATTTAATTTATTAATAAGTGTTGGTGGGAAGCAGAGTAACATGTCTTTTGCAATATTCATTATATAACTCTTAAATCACTGTTGCTTACACATCCAACTTACATATTTTACAGAATCATATGAACTAAAGAAGAGACGGAAAAATATTGGGAATTTTAGTTAATGTGTAATAAAAATCATATACAATCATGGGTTATAGTCTCATTGATATTTTTTCCTTTCCCCTATTTTTCCCATTTATTTGTATATTTACATCGTGTATTTTGAGATTATCCTCCCCCACTTTGCCCCTCTACATTACTTCCCCTACCCTTTTCCCCTTCTATAATCTCAGTTTTGCTTACATCATCAGTTCACCTTGACTGTCTAATGGCCAAAATAAATAGAGTTTGAGTCATAATCACTTTCCCTTATAAATGTAGAAGTCACTAGATTTTCAATGACAGAATCAGGTCAAATCTGAAGCCCAGATCTCCTGCTGTTATTTCAGATTTTGGCTTTCTAGAACCTGGAGTTCCTAAACATTAAATATGAGCAATGATGGCAATGTCATTTTCTCTCCTTCTCAACATAACCACTACCTCCATCAGCTGCGGAACTGTATGGCACAGAGAGAAGGCACCAATGGAAGACTTAAGAGTAGGATTTTTTCAGTTGTATTGCAGCTTCTGGTTGTTGCTCCCTTCTTTCAACTCTCTTGATATTCATACTTAATTTTCCAGTGATTCTGTCCAAATATACTTTAAAACTGTCTACCACTGAGACACCAATTCCTACTGTACCCCAATTATAAATTTAGCTGGAGAAAAGAATCTAGGAAAGGGGGATGGCTGGCATTGAGGGGTACACAATTAGTCTATACTTTGCCTGAAAAGAACTTTTAATGCTTACATGTTTCCATACTTACAGGGGTTATTTATGAGGATTCTCTTGTAATTTCCAGAGTCAGTGAAATAGGCACAAAACTGCAATGCTAATAAATTGTCATGTAACTGCCTTGTTATCATTGTTATCGGGTGCAGTTGAGTGGGGTCCGACTCAGCAACTCTCATAGGGTTTTCAAAGGCTGATCACTTTGGAATTGCTTCGAGAGTGCATTGCCATGCCTTCCCCCATTTACAACTGCCACAGTAGTTCCAAAATGGCCAGCAGGAAGTATTTTCATGGATTGCTATAGAATTTGCAATGAGTGTTGCAGTTTCCTTGTGAAAGTAATGACTAAGAAGCTTGACATAACATTATAGGTGAGTAAAAGTAATTTTTAATAATAGGATATTCCACCAAACCAAAAGCAAATGGAAATTATTAAAAGCACCCAGTTCCTAGACTCCAAAATGAGGACTTTCTGTTTGCCATTTCAGACTTTAGAGATAGAAAACACAGATTGTAAAATTTCAAGAAAATGGAGGGAGCAATTTTCCCCAAAGTGTCTTCTGCAGAACACGAATCAATTGGCATGTTTGGGGAAAATTTCTAGAACATTTTTAGTTGTACCAGCAGGAGGCATGATCATCATTATCATGACACTTATGACAAACAAGAATAATTACTACATTTAAGGGTGTGCTATTTATCAGGCATTATGCTAAAGATTTCATGTGTATTATCTAATGTGTGTGTCAATGCTATGAAAGAAAGACTATCTTATATCTTTTAATGACTAACAAAACAGTAGAAAGACATTAAGTAATTTACTCAAAGTTGTTGTTGTTAGTGCCATGGAGTGGGTCAGAATCGTGCAATCCTTACAGGGTTTTCAATGGCTGACTTTTTGGGATTGCTTCAGGAGTGGATTGCCATATACTGGTGCTGGGGATTGAACCTCAGTCCTCAGAGAGTGTGGAGAAGCACTGTATCAACTGAGCTAAAATTAGTTTAATAGCAAAGCTGGAATATAGGCAGAAATAGGTCCACCTCTTGTCCACTCTCATCTGTTTTTGCTCTGATATTGGAATTACCTTACCCCTTCAAACTCAATTCTTATTACTCTAGCACTGTGAAGAGGACATGATCTACTAAGACCCAGCAGTTGAAAAACCGGTTGCCCCCTCCAGAGCCAGCTTCAAAGCTTCAACAACTGGATTAGTCTTCAGAAGTTTCAGTTATACCTGAGTAATTGCTTCTATGTATTCTAAGTTCCCTTTCTTTCCTCCCTTCCTTCCTTCTTTCCTCCTCTCTCTCTCTCTCTCTCTCTCTCTCTCTCTCTCTCTCTCTCTCCCCTTTGTTGCCATTATAGATGAAGTAAAAGTCAGTATCTTTACAGAATCCAGCAGAGGATAAATACATAATACCTTTTATGATCAATCTTATTATATGAATAAATCTTTCTGTTTGATTTTAAGACTTTAAAGTGTCAGTTCCTCCAGAAAGTCCTTCCTGATCACCATACCCCAAAACTTAGATAGTTCCCTCTCATCTGCTCCCTCCTAACAGTTTGATATCTTATCTCTAACACTATCTATGTAACATCTGACCCTTAAGACTCAACTTATGAAATTACTTCCTATTTGTTGAGTACTTACTATAGGTACCACATATGATGTGATGTGCTATTTCACATCCACTGACTCA
>VMDO01027316.1:0-25420 GCA_007922755.1 Pedetes capensis
TTTTCTCATTTAATGCTTGCCCATATTGTAATAATACCATTTGTACTTATAAAATTATAGGCAAAGTTGAGAGATCTGAAATTTTAATTGTACATATGAAAATAAGCTATATATTCATTGAACAACAGCAGCAACAGGTATTCACCTAAATTAATTAAATTTTAATCTGATGAGGACTATGTCTTTTAAAAAAACATTTAAATGACTATCCCTTGAGATAATCAGCTCTTGAAGCATATGGTTGTTTTATATGAAGGTTTATATATTATTTGCCAAATTGGATCAACAATTCTTATTGTTACACAGATAATTCTTGGTGTATAATTCTTGATACCTCCTCAATAGTTGCCAAAATACATTGTCTTATTCTTGGAGCTGAGGACTGATGATAATCTCAAGCAAAAATGATTCATCTTTAAAATGAAGTCAGATGAATTTTTTAAACCTATATAAAGTAAGACATGAAATATTTTAACATTTCTTCCAGAACCCTCCCTGTGTTGCCTGTGGCAAGGACATCCTTTCTATATACTCATGTAGTGTTCACTCGTGTGTGTGTGTTTGTGTGTGTGTGTGTAAATATGAGTGAATTATATATGTGTATAATTCTTTTTTCTGTATCTGTTTAAATCTAGAATCCATATGAGAGAAAACATGGTATTTTTATTTCTGAGTCTGACTTCTTTTGCCCCAAATGATGGTCTCTAGTTCCATCCATTTTATTACAAGTGACATAATTTTGTTACCCATTATGGATGAGGAAAACTCCATTGTGTATTTATACCACATTTTGTTTATCCACTTATCTGTTGAAGGACACCTAGGTTGATTCCATATCTTGGATATTGTGAATAGCACCGTGACAAACATGGATGTGCAGGTATCTCTGTGGTATGCTGACTTACTCCTTTAAGTATATACCCAGGAGTGGTATATCTGGGTCCTATGGTAGTTTTAGTTTTATCTTTTTGAGGACCCTCCATACTGATTTCCATAGTGACTGCACTAATTTAGATCTCCACCAGTAGTGTGTGAGTGTTCCTTTCTCCCTGCATGCTCATTAACATTTATTATTGTTTGTTTTCTTGAGCCATTCTGCTGAGGTGGGATGGAATGTCAACATAGTTTTGATTTGCAATTCTCTGATGAAGGATGTTGAGCATTTTTTCATATATTTATTTGTCGTACTTTTGAGAACTTTGTTCATTTCACCATTTTTGGATTTGATTATTCTTTTGGGGTTTAATTTTTTAAGTTGTTTGTATATTTTAGATATTAATCTCGTAACAAATGAATGGTAAAGATTTTCTCCCATCCTATAGGCTGTCTGTTCATTCTGGTAGTTATTTTCTTTGCTGTGCAGAAACTTTTTAATTCAATGCAATCTCGTTTTCCATTTCTTGCTATTATTTCCTGACCTTCTAAAGCCCCAGTCAGAATGTCCTTGCCTATACCTGTACTTTGAAGTGTTTTACCTGCCTTTTCCTCAGGCAGTTTCAAAGTTGCAGGTCTTACATTAAAGTGTTCTTTTTTTTATTTTATCCATTTTGGATTGATTTTTGTCCAGGGTGAAAGCTAGGGCATTAGTCTCCTTTCTGCATGTGGATATCCAATTTCACCAGCACCATTTGTTTCTCTGATGTGTGTTTTTGGCACCGTTGTCAAGAATCAGGGGCTGTAGCTGCTCAGTTTATTTCTGAGTCTTCTATTCCACTGGTCTGTGTGTCTGTTTCTGTGTCACTCTCCTGCTGCTTTTGCAAAAACAAGAATTGAACACAAGTAAAAGATGATGAAGTTAAGGCACTTCCACATTGGAAAATTATAATGGGTTATGTTTTCAATATGTGTTGATTGGAGTGATAAAGCATAGTAGACTAGATAAGTGGGCTCAGAGTTTTATCTATCTGCTCATCTATCTCTTTGACCCTATCCATCTCTGTGAGCAAACATATCTTCACACATACAAATAATATAAGCCACATATTCGTAGGCATATGTGAGAAAGTATGAGCACACTTAGAGTTTTATGTGTGTTTGTAGGTACAAATATGCCACATGAGTTCAGAGAAAGGTGAAACTTGTGAACCATGAAGAAGAGATGTAGACGAAGGCGTGGCTGAAAGCAGCTTTATGGCCCATTCATATTCAAGAAGCATAAAGGCCAAATAGTGTAGCAGTGGAGGTGATGGATGGCATAGGAAGGAAGTTAATACACTTTAACAGTCCAGTCTCATGGAAACCAAGGGAGGAGGAATATTCAAAAGAGTTTAATGTGTTAATTGCTGCTCAGAAGCCAGGATAGATGAGTGAAGAAAACCTTTCAGTTTTGGAAGGGAGGAGATGGATGGTGACTTCATGGCATGGTTACAATGGACCAATGAGAGTTGAATTACAGAGCATTAAGGAGCGAGGACTGTAGGAGATGGAAGTAGCTGGTGTGAATCGCTCAATTTATAAGTTTGCTGGTGAAACAAAAGAGTGAAACAGATGTATTTTAAATGTTTTTTCTTTTATTTCTTACGTTTATAAAAATTTTATGATTTATATTTCAGAGAAAATACAAACTTCTTAGAGTAACCACTAGTCTGAGAACCTCAGTGATGGAACAGAGCTGTGGTTTATCCTCCTTTGTAGTAACTTGTTAATGTGTGTCTAGAATGTTCACTACCCTCTCCTGGCTCGAGCTTCTCATGTGCTAAGTGTTAATAATGTCCTACTTTATCAAAGAATGTTTGCAAAATTAATTCCATAGATTAATTTGAACATGAAAACAAACCTGTGTTGATAAAAATATATCTCCATCAAGTAAAGCCTACAATTTTAGGAATTAATAGTGAACGTAATAAAAAGATGAGATAACTAAAAGGGGTATTCTTAAATCAGAAAGGGCATGACTTAATTATAGGCAAATAAGAAATAGCCCATGATGTGGAAATGATTATAAGCTTCACAACTCAGATGGAATTTTAATAGATTCAAGTCATTGAGAAGGCAAGAAAGGTTGAGATACGCAGTGTGCATGAAAATTAGGACAACTTTCATTTTATTCCTCTATGTTGCTTGTTTTGGAAAGATACATTGGAAAATAAAACAATATCTAGAAGAGATCAGGGAGTCAGAGGTGGGACTGAGACAGGCATTCACATTGCTTAGTCTTGGATTTCCAGGGTCTCATGAAGACAAAATTAAACTGGTGATACAGAATTGTATCTAGGTCATGGCAGCTCTGTTGTATTAACTCAGTTCTAATGAATCAGCCTGGCTGATCTCGACAGTGACAGCCTGTTTGGAGGGCATTAAAACACAGGTAGAGTAGGGTGGAATTACTGCACCTCAAGTGAAAAATGAGATCAGGGTTAATACTTCCTTAGAAACAAGAATAGACAGGAACTACCAGTTTGCTAAAGATTATTTATATATTTATTGAAGAAGTGCATTTATTAGAAGCTTCTAACAATTGTTCACTTTCATGTTAATGAAAGGGAGGCATAACAAATACCGGTAATGACTCAGAGTGGAGATAATGGAGACACTCCCTTTAATCATGAGCTTCCCATCTCCTCCCACTCAACCAGCACAAGACGTGCTAATAAGACATAAAATGGATAGATTTAAATTTCTGTCGTGTCTGCTTTTTGGAAATATTAATTGTATGAAACTAAAGATAGAGAATACTGAGGATAAATTTAAAAAGTATCTTGGTAACCAATGATGCGAATGTGCTCTTTGCTAATCATGACACCATTTCCTTTTAAAAAAGAAATTATTGTTCATAGTTCATTCAGTCCCCGTCAGTATGTGTGCGCTAAGCATATATCTATCTCTAACCCTCTGTATGTCACAGGGTGTACTGTGTGCTCTCTATAACATTGCATCTACTTATGTTTACCATACTTTATTCTGTGACTTAATTTTCTTTTTTTTTTTTTCTCAATTGATTCTATTTTCCCCATATGATTGTTGTTGTTGTTGGGCACTGTCGAGTCGGTATCCGACTCATAGCGACCCTCATAGGGTTTTCAATGGCTGGCTGTTTCGGGATTGCCTTGGGAGTGGGTTGCCAGGTCCTTCCCCATATAAAGTTTGCTTTGATGTTAAGCTGGGTCTACAGCCATACCACCCTAGACCTTTTCAGATCTTGGAAGTTAAGCAGGGTCAGCCTGGTTAGTCTTTCGATGGGAGACTGCTTGGAAATACCAAGAACAGTAGGACTTTATTGGATAGGTTCAAAATCAATGTGTAACAATTAAAAGTTTTTAACAATGTCAAGTGATATATAACAAAAATGATGCAATAATCAATATAATTGATTTTTGACTAGTTGAAAATATGATAAACAAGACAAGCCCATTATCCTGTGTTCCAGTGATTCAAATTTTAAGATGAAAGCTAATAGATTTTATGATAAAAAGAAATTATGGTATAAGAATAAAATACAACAGTGAATTTATTAATATGTACCTTTATTAGAGAGGCTGGGATTTAGCTCAGTTGGTAGAGCACCACTCTGCAGTCTCTGAGGTCCCAAGTTCGATTCCCAGCACCACAAAAATGGGAGAAGGACGTGGCAACCCACTCCCAAGGCAATCCCGAAACAATCTGCCATTGAAAACCCTATGAGGGTCGCTATGAGTCAGACACAACTCGACGGCAACTAACAACAAACAACAACCTTTATTAGAAGGCACATGGTGAGATAACCAAGTCCAGTTTAAAAGTTTTACAAAATCTGTCCTCAGTTGATGGTGGTCTGAGAAGGGGCTTATGGGAGAAGGACCTGGCAATCCACTCCCAAAGCAATCCCGAAGCAGTCAGCCATTGAAAACCCTGTGAGGGTTGCTATGAGTTGCACCAGCTTGAGGGTACCTAACAAGAGCAAAAGGGGCTTATCTAAGTAAACACCAATGCGTTCAATTGGTCTGTTCTTGCCAGTTTGTTACAGCCATAAAAACTTAGTATTTCCATCAGTTGAAATACCTCAGTTTAATGTTGTTAGATGCTGTCGAGTCTGACTTATAGTGACCCTATGTACAACAGAACTAAACACTACCCGACATTGTGCCATGCCTGGCACTATGTCAGTACTTCTCTGCTACTCATAGGGTTTTCAATGGGTGATTGTCTTTTGGGAATGTGCTGCTGGGTCCTTCTCCCAAGCCTACAGCACCTTGCTCAAAAATTTAATTATTTCTCTCAGATAGATTCCCAGGAATAGATATCCTTGGATAAAGTACATGATCAATTTTAAAATAATTGATTTGTATTATCAGATTATATTCCTGAATATTGGATCAATTTATGCTTCCTCCAGAATTATGTGATAGTATCTTTTTACTATACCCTTACTAACAATGGCTTTTATTATCATACTTAGTCTTTGAAAGTGTATGTGCCCACTAGGTTAGAAGCTTCATTCCAATATGGTCAGGGCAGTTATGTACAATTTTCTTTACATTAAGGGAAACTGAGACTAAATCAGCTTTGGTAATATTTCCTTTGACATATTCTCCAGAGGCAGACCCTGATGTAAATATTCCATAAATACTGATGAGGGAGAAAAACATCATAATAACCTCTTTTATATTAAAATATTTGTCTCTTTTTTAATTATTATGAAAGATCTGGATGATTTTATTATTTGGATAATCTATTTTTTTCTGGAAATGGAGAAAGAAATTAAGAAGTTAGGGACAAAAATATAACAACTAGCCATATTAATATAAAAACATTTCCACACTATTTGGATAGTAGTAAATATCAAAAGCCAAGAATATCTTAAACTTTTCCTCTTAAAAATAAGCAGCCATCCTTGATTCTTTTCTTTTTTCACCCCTCCACTTTGGTTCAACCCCTCATCAAATCCTATCAGGCTGCCCTTTGCAATGTATCCTAAACCGGTCTGCTTGTCTTTGTTGCTTCTGATCTTACTCTTATTAAGATATATTTATATTATGCCTAGACTACTTCTCATCACTTGCACATGTCTATCAGCTTGTCGTGCTGTGGGAGCTTGTGTGTTCCTGTGATGCTGAAAGCTATGCCACCAGTATCTCATACCAGAAGGGCCATCCATGGTGGACAGGTTTCAGCTGAGCTTCCACACTAAGACAGACTAGGGAGAAGGACCCAGCAGCCCACTCGAGAAATATAAGCCATTGAAAACCCAATGACTAGAGAAGCACTGTGAAATACAGTGCTGGAAAATGAGTCCTTCAGGCTGGAAGGCATTCAAGAAATGACTGGTGAAGAGTTGCGTCTTCAAACTAGACTTGACCTTAATGACGGGAATGGCGTAAAGCCCCTGTGACTTCCTTTTGCTGATATGGCATGACTCAAAATGAGAAGAAACATAGTGGCTGTAACATAAAAAGAACATATCCATGGCACAGTGTCGGGGAGTGGTTTGTCCTGCTGTGCTTAGGGTTGCCATGAGTCAGAACTCACTCAATGGCACTGAACAAAAACACCACTTCCAATTAGGTCCTTCCTTCCACATAAAATCTCCAATAATTATTTACTTTTATCTCCTAAAATTTTTACAGCAACCAGAAGGAGATTTTTTTTTAAATTGTTTGAAATTACTCATTGCCATTCTCTGTAGGGGGCTGGGATTTGGCTCAGTGGGTAGAGCACTGCGCTGCAGTCTGTGAGGTCCCGAGTTCAATTCCCAGCACCGCAAAAATGGGAGAAGGACCTGGCAATCCACTCCCAAGGCAATCCTGAAACAGTCAGCCATTGAAAACCCTATGAGGGTCACTATGAGTCGGATACCGATTCGACGGCACCTAACAACAACAACATTCTCTGTAGACGATTATACTTCCCCACTTCACTCTTAGAATATGAATACAAGTGATGTAAATCACATGGGGGGTGTGCTTTAATGGTATATGGTTGTGTCATTTCTCTTTGTTTTTTCCATATGGCAGTAATGACCTAAAAATTATTTCTTTTTCAGCATGGACCCAAAGTAAAGATTTGTGGGTCAGAGCTCTAGTAGGTTCATACCACAAATAAATAACATAACATCATTGTAAGTGGCAACTTTACATAAGTTTCAATATAAGACAAATAATGTTGCTCTCATATTCCAACCTTGTACAGATTTCTTATCCCATTTAGGATCAGCTGGAAAGCATGGCTTGTGACTCACTACATTATGTGGACCTTGGCCCCTCTCAGACATGCTCTTTTCCTTCCATGGCCACGGTGCTGAGGCACGGTGACATTCAGTTTGACCCTGAGACAAGTCAGTTTTATTCCTGTCTTGTAGTCTTTGAAGGAGCTCATCCTTCTCCTGACACTGTTCTTCCCTCACATTGGTCCACGGCCGGCTCCTTCTTACTGTGCTGGTCCCCAGTCAAGTGCCAGTGTCGCAGAGAAAGACCTTCTGGCTTGACGTTACGTTCAGCTATTTCGCTTCATTCTATTTTTCTCATAGTACCCATCAATATTTAATGTTTATCTAATAGCGTAATTTTTCTTTCCTCTGTAATCTAAATTCCTTAGGTACATACATAGGGCTTGTTCTATAGAAGGAACTCAGTAAATACATTTTAAAAGAGTAAATGAATCTTGTTCTCTTTGCTAAGTCAAATTTGGTGGTCATAAAAATGAGACTTTCTATCTCAGTTATTTTCATGCTATTTCTTCTTCATTGAATGTTTTTTGCTGTTCTAAAGTAGAGAATCTTAGCCAATCTTAAAAAAAGAGAGAAAAAGAATAAAGCTTGAATATTTTTATAGAATCATGGTCACAACTCTATTCTAAATCATTACACTATATTTTGAAATTATTCTTGATTGTTCTTGAATCACACCCTCCCCTAAGGGTGTTTTGCTTGGAATCAGCACTGTTAGAAATATGAATTTCATGGTGGATCTTCCTTGCAAGCATTCCTTAATGTCAGGCACAAGCACTTCAACTGCTTGATTGACAGCTGTCAGGCCTACCATGCTGGCAGCCCTTGGTGGCAGCTGCCCAGGTGTCAGAACTTAGCACCCACCCTATGCCAGGCAGAGGTGAAGGCCAGATCAGGAGTTGCTGCTGTTGTCCCTGTAGTTCTCAAGGTCACGAGGCCTGTGAATGACACTGCTGCCCTTTTAGAAGGTCCACTGCTCCCTGAGAAATCTCAGGTCTGACCTGTTGTTTTCAAGGAAGCTGTAGGAGTTGTCAGTCAAGCAGCGGCATCCTCTGAAGCACCTTAATCTGTCACCAGGACAATCCAGCTGTTCTAAAACCCTCTCAGTTACCCTGGGGAGATACAGATCCAACCACTGATGCCCAGAAGAGACTTCAGACCACCTGTGTGTGCCCTGAAGAGACCGTCTTCTGGTTTGGGGATCTGCCACAACTGTCATGGCTTGGGAGGCTCTGCTTTGGCCATAACCACTCCAGATGACCCTTGGATTACCTTGTCTCCTGCCACTCCAGACAAGTGTACCTATGGCCAGTCTGGATATCATCACAGGAGCCATTAAATGTTGGGGAGGAGCTGCTCCCCCAAACACAACAGCTGATGTGCCTGGGATGCCCAGCTGGCTATATAAGCAGCACTCCTTGCACCCTAAGGGCAGCAGTCTGGGATTCTTCCCTTGTGTGAATTGTCCCTGTGCTGCCTGACAGGCCCCCCAAAAGCTTCTCCTCTGTAGTTTTATTGCCTACTCGTGGTCTTTTATTTTGGATAGAGAGGGCTACAATTCCAGGCACACCCAGGAAAAGGGCAGCAGAAGTGTTCTAGTGTACAGCAGAGAGGTAGAGAGCTGAGACTGTGGAAGGTGAAGGACTGTGAAGAGCTCAGATTGCAGAATTCAAGACATTAGGAAGGGCTGAAACTGGTGTGGCAAAGCTGCAGGCCCTGGCTTCTGGAAGAGTTCTAGCAGGTCACAGTGAGATGCTAGCTCCAGCTGCTGAGGAGTGGCCCAGAGCTGAAATAAGGACTGAGGGTCCAGACGTCATAGGTTAGGAGCTATAACACAAGCTGCTGGGCCACTGGAATTTAAAGCCCAAAGCTGTGATGCTAAGAAAAAATGATTTCCAACACCCCATGCTCAGAGCTATGAACAGAAAGGCAGCTACACTTTACCTCTTTGTGATTTCCCTCTTAATGAGCAAAAGAATGCAGCCTGTTGGTGATACCACCCCAGCTTGTGTGTTTGTGCATTATACATGGTGACCTGCTAGAACTTGAAGCTGGACTGCTTAGTCTTGGCTTACTCACCTACTGTGCATCTTTGGGCAATTTGCCTAATCTCTTTGGGTCTTGGTTCCCCCATGTATGCAATTTAATGGGGACAGTGATAACGTATTCCTTAATGTGTCATTATTATGGTTTAAAAATATGTAACCTGCTTCAGACAGTTCTTACACATAGTAAATATGTGTTTGGAACATACAAAATTAAGATGACTATTTCATATTTATTTCCACAGTCTCTAGTACTCAGCTGTTGAATAAATGTTTCTTGAGATAGGTTGGACATGACAAAGGTTTAGCTTTTAAGTCTTCAAGGAGATATATGAACCTCAGTGATTAAGAACATCACTGCATTTCCATTTAACAATCTCATAAGGAGGATTAGCCTTGGAAGAGATGTTGAGAATTTGAATTTTATACACAGTTTTTGGAGGTAGAACTGATACTACGTGCTAATGAACAGGACAAAGTATTGTATGAGAGAGAAGTAGCAGGGCTGACTCAGTCTGTATCCTGGGTGTTTGGATAACAGTGCCATTTACTATAAAAAGAAATCGTGCGGAGTAGCAGGTGTAGGGATGAGGAAAACATGATTCTCTTTTGGCCATATAGACTGTGACATATCTATTTGAGTCTCATATGAAGGCATTACGCAGATTGTCTACACAGTTATGCATTAGAGGATTGAAGTCAACTGAAAGGTTAGTATTGAGGACTTAAAGAGAAAGTCTGCAGATTACAAGCAGCATTAAAATTTGTAAGATAGAATGAGATCATCTTGGAAGATAGAAGAACTACAGAAAAGCCCTGGGCAGAGGCTTATAAGCATTTTTTCCATTTAAAAGTCAAGTGGAGAAGCTGCAAGTGTCATTGCTACAGACTAAAAAGGAATCAATGACATTCAGAGAGGAAGAGTTAAAAATTACACATGGCTTTGTGGTTGCCTTCAAGGAGTTAACAGCGTAAGATAAGGCTCACTTCCAAGTCACAAATATTTGAGAATATATAACATTGAAGATTTGCAAATAGTGCTGACTTGTGAAATTTTGAACATAAATTCTTTCATCTTCTTCCTTCATTAGTATTCAACAATATAGTTTTCCAAACTGAGAAGTTGTTAAATCTTACGCATTTGAATTTTAATTGGCAAAGTCATTTTCAAATGTTTTGCAAGTTCTCCATTCTGCAATATCATACAACACTGGGCTTCACTGACTAATTAAATTGAGGAAATACTAAAATATTTTTTTCCATACACTAAAAATTCTACCTTTCCAGGAATCAGCCCTGGGTACTGCAGACGTCTTCCTTTTTTTTTTTTCAAGCCAGTACTCTTTCTTTGTAGCTTTTGGTACCGTCCTTGTTCTTAGCTAAAATTGTGTCAGTCTATCAAGTGTAATTTCCATATCTTTAACTTTCCACTTCTGTAATCAGTCTCCTGTGAGTTTTTCAATTTCAGTTGAGGTCATTGTGGTTTGGATCACATCCAATTTACTACAAATGTCTTCTGAATTCTCTGCATGTGAGTCTGATGTGTTGACTATTCCGGTTCTTTGCTATTTAAAGAAAAAAATAGGTATGGATGATAAGCTTTAAATTTTTTTGGTTTGCAAAAATTTAATGATTAATTCAAAATTATTAATGATTCAGTTTATTCTTTGGTCATTCCTTGTTTTGTTCCTCAAAACTACTTAAGTATTAGACTCACAGAATGATTAATTCAAAATTATTAATGATTCAGTTTATTCTTTGGTCATTCCTTGTTTTGTTCCTCAAAACTACTTAAGTATTAGACTCACAGAAGAAAATATTTGGGGCCTATTGAGAAAAGTAACTTTTAGTTATTTAAAAGCAAATAAATATAATCCCTTTTTATTTACTGTTGTGGACATGAGTCAATTCTTTTAATTAAAGACAGAGTATCAATCCTCATTCAACTCCAAATACTATTGTAAGACTGATATAAAAATCTCAGGATTAGCAGTCTGAAGGATTTTATTTTTTCCCAAGAGCCAAGGTATAAGATTAATATTTTTGAATGCTTTTTTGGAAATTGTGGTTATAAACACAATTAAGCTGCCTAAATTAAGCAATCTTATCTCTTTGTAAGGGTATTATGTCAAATAGGAAATCTCTTAAATCAATTTATTAAGGATTAGCTACCTGGGGGGAATATTTAAACTGTCAAATTAGCTTTCTCACAGGCGTGTCTTTTTACTTATCATTCCAAATATTTAAACAAGATTCTGTTCTTTTTTAATCCAACAGAATTTCTGATTTGTAGAGAAGTTATAGATGATTAAGAAATCCTAGACATGAAACTGAACACCTCACAGACTAAGATATTAACTCTATGTTAAATGTATACAATTTGATGGCAAACTAAATGACTGCTTCACACTTTCAAAATCAAGATCTGATATCCAACCTGGTGCGGTGGCACATCCCTGTAATCCCTGAGACTTTGGAGATGTTGACAGGATGGTCATGAGTTCAAGGCCAGAGACAGCCTGGGTAATTTATAGTTAGACCCTGACTCAAAATAAAAAATAAAAAAACGAACTGGGGGTACAGTCCAGAAGTAGGCTTGCAAGGTATGTGCAAGATCCTGAATTCAGCCCCTAAGCACTGCCAATAAATAAATAATAAGTAAATAATTTATAATCTGACCTCCAGTGATTGAAAATTGTCAGATGTTATTTGTGGATTGCATATTCCAAGATTAATTTAAGATGAGAATAAAGTTGATATTGCAGTGTTTTTAAGAAACAACTTGTTGTTAGGTGCTGTTGAGTCGGGTCTGACTCGTAGCAACCCTCACAGGGTTTTCACTGGCTGATTGTTTTGGAATTGCTTTGGGCATGGATTGCCAGGTCCTTCTCCTGTTTTTGCGGTGCTGAGGATCAAACTCGGGTCCTGGGTGAGAGCAGAGCAGGTGCTCTATCAACTGAGCTAAACCCTAACCTGGAGAAACAACTTACTTAGGTATTTTTAGAATGCAGATATATCTTAAACTCTATGTCCACTGTGCTTATGATAGATATCTCTTAAGATAAAAGGAAGTATTATTTTGCTCATCATTATATCTCCATACCTGACATGGAAACCAGCACATAGATGATGCACACAATATATTTGTTGAATAAAGGGAAGCATACACATTTATTTACATTTTATCTCTACAAAGTCACATCAGAGACTTCTAGCTGGCTTCAGCATTGCTTTCAGCAGAGGTAACTGTGCTCTTCAAAAGATGCTAAATACTCATCTCCCTTGATTTACCAGTAATTCCAACTCTAACTCTACAAACTGCCCAAGAACTGAGTCTCAAGCAGGAACTGGAGCTTATTACCCATCAAAAAAATTAATCAAGTCTATGATTATAACAGGCTGGGATTTAGCTCAGTTGGTAGAGCACCACTCTGCAGTCTCGGAGGTCCTGAGTTCAATTCCCAGCACTGCAAAAATGGGAGAAGGACATGGCAATCCACTCCCGAGGCAATCCCAAAATAATCAGCCATTGAGAACCCTATGAGGGTCGCTGTAAGTTGGATAGGACTCCACGGCACCTAACAACAACAACATGATTATAATACTAAGTAGCCCTGTTTACCTCAATCATAGTAATAAAAAGTCCAGCATTCCCAAGTCATTTCTCACCACTTTGACTTACACCCCCATATGGCTTTACTCATCTCCTTCAGCTAACTTGATAACACCCCTTCTCTGGCTTCCCTAAAATTCCAATGAGCTTTCCAGAAGCTCAGACTTCCATACTATTGACTTCTTCTTTGAACTGTCTCTACACTTCCTCTAGGGTTTGGGGAGACCCCTCCCAGCCTTGCCTCCTTATTGTGACCCTAGCCCATCTACTAAGTATCTACTTCCTAGCTGGCTCTTTCTCCTCTAATGTACATACAACTCTAGTCTGTCAAGTTTCCATTTCCTCTAAAGCTGTCCTTGGACCTTACTCTCTGTCTGGTTTCCTTTCTCCAATTTTTTTTTTGCATCCATTTAAATGACTTCAGTCATTGCCATGTCCACAGTTTCCCCCGTAGTCCAAACTTACTCCACCTTCAAAAATATTTGACTAACTTGATCACTCTCTTTTTTGAAATTCTTTGTTCTATGACACCACACACACCAATTTTCTCCTGCTTCGTTGGTGGTGCCTTTCCTATTTTTTAAAATAGTGCTTCTATCTCTTCCTGTACTTTAAACATTATAATGCCTCATGACTGAAAATGTGGGCCACCTCTTGTGTCTGTTCAAATCTTTTTTCTAAGTCATTTCATCTACCTCCATAGTTTAAAATATTTAAAGGAGAATGATTCCTAAGTTTGTATCTCAGATTAGAACTTTGTTCATGAGCTCCAGATCCACATGTCCAGTTGTGAATTTAATGTCTCCATATCCTCCCAAATCACTAGGAATAACAGTGTGTGCCATAGCACCTGGGAGATACTTATAAATATTTAGATGATTAAAATAATCTTTTGTTAATTGAAATTTTTAGAAAGTAAATCCTAAAGTTTAAAAATAACTCACTGTAACTATTTTATTTTATTGCATTATCAAGTTTATTCTTAAATATGTGTAAACAGCAGTCTTTTTTACCCTACTGAAATCTAAATGGGGTTATGATTTCGATGCTCTCGTATGTAGCAAGGCTATACCAAAAGCTATGGGCACGTTTTTTACCCCCAAGGCTTCAAAAGCCAAGGAAAATTGATAAATAAAATGCATTTTGGGACCATAAGGGAAGGGAATACTGAAAAAGAAATGTCCTGGTCTTACATAGATAACCAGGAAGCGTCCACATCAGTCACATTCAGTGGATTTCACAAGTGCCTTATGAATCCAACAGACACATGGCGAGTGGCATGGTTTTGACATTTGAAGAATTTATACTTGTCCACACAGTTGTCTATATTATGTAAGAATAGCTACATGCCTTTTTGACCCAACAAGAAAGTGATTATAAAATATGTGGTCTTTGGCTCATGTAGCATTTTAAAATGCAAATGTAATGAGCTTCTGCACATTTCTTGTTTATAGTTTATGAAATATCTCTTGTAAAATATTTATGACTTATTTAATGCAGTCTTGCAATATCAAGGACTTCTAATGAAGAAAATGTTTGTACCTATATAAACGAATAAAATAGAAATAGTGTGCCCATAGACTTTTGATCAAAATAAAGTTATCTTTTTGAACCAATGGGTAATATTGGTAAAAGTTATAAATCGTAGACTGTGTGTTTGGGAAATTTTCAAAAAGCATGTTATATTTAGACATTCTGATAACTGTTTTCTTCTACCTGTAGTCCAGAAATCTAGTTTAATGAGTGTATTTGTTTTCTACTGTTGCCTTAACATGTTCTTATAAGTTCAGTGACTTAAATCAAGAAAGCTATTATCTAAGTTATGTATATGAGAAGCTGAACATGGATTTTATAAAGCTGAAGTCAAGTTTTCCACAAGGTTACTTCCCTGTTGGAGGCTTTGTAGAGAATTTGCTTCCAAGCTTATTCAGGTTGTTGGAAGAATTCAGTTTCTTGTGTTTCAGTTTCTCAGTTTTCGTTTTCCTTGTTGGATACTTGATAGAGCCTTCTAGAGGCTGCCCACCTCCTCCTCATGCTTCCCATGGGCTCCTCCAGTCCTCTTCCTGCAGACTGCTTGTCTTTTACTAAGACACCTTTATTAAAAAATGAAATGTGAAAATAGTATAAATTTGGGCGACTGTATAATGTGTTTAAAATATTCACATCTAGAGTTCTTTTTCTAAACTATGAGCTATCAGAGCAGATAAGTAAAATTGTCCATTGGATCAAGCCATTATACTCTGAATAATAAATAGAGAAAGGCATCTTGAAAAAGAAGATATGGATCTTGGCCAGAAGCATTTATATATTTTCAGATGAGAAGGGCCAAGGACTCAAGGATATTACGGCTCATGAATGCTGCCATTTTTCTGAACTAGAGATTTTAAGCTATATGCCAAACCTGGTAGTGCTCTGAGAGTGAGTAGAGGTGCAGTAGTGAACAGAGAGACACTGAGTGAACGAGAGCCAATGAACACACTACTCTGTGTATCAGAGTCAAGGTAGAGAAGAGCATACAACCTCCTAAAATTCTATGGACTTTGTGAACTGCCTTTGACTGGACTTAGAACTTTAGAGATCTTCTTGGCAAACTGATTTATTTTGTACATAAAGGATTCTATCTCTAAGGAAAGTGGTTGTTCCAAATTTAATATTAGTAAGGGGCAAGATGAGCCACAGTTGACAGAAACGACATTCTTACTACTGATTTAGAAACTTTCTGTGATATGAATCTGCATGGTACTGTTACGTTTGGTAATCATAGTTACCATTTGCTGGGAAAAAAACTCCCACTGAAATAACTAGTTTACATAGGGTATTTCATTAAGTTTTCAGAATAATCTTTACAGGTAGAAAAGATGATTTCAATTAATTTCAGTTACAATTTTTAAAAGTGACATAGCTATTAAGTGGGAAAGTTAAATAAAAGTCACAAGAAATCAAAATTCTTTATTACTAAAAGTTTAGAATTTAAATGAACTTGAAAACTTAAATATCATATTCTCATTTCACCTATATAATGAAGTCAATTCCTAAAAATGCATTATTTTGTGACAATACCGAATAACATCTATAACTTTATAGGTCACATGAATTCTACAGGAATGGAAAGCTGTTCAGAGTTAATTCTGTGGGAATACCATTTCTAAGTTTATACATGCTGTAACTGAGTGATTACAAGCAAGCAAACCACCGAGTGACATTTTCTGTCCCTCATCAAAAGCACACAGCAAACTTCTAGCATATGGAAGCATTTCTGCACTACCAGTTATTTTGGGAGGGAAACACATGATTTATAAATACTGTCAAATAAAATATGCATTTCCAAATGCTAGTAACATGATAAAATATATCCTATACCATAGAAACAATGCCCTTCCACCACTTCTTAGGTTCATTCTGATGGAATGAATGTGTGAATTCATTTGCAATCTGATCAGTTCAGGTATAAATCTTATAGAGCCATTCAAGATCTGTGCAATCTAAGGTGAATTACTGAGCTCTTCAGATCCTCCTTTTTCTTATCTATAAAATGTAAACAAACACTATATGGATTTGTTTTAAGATTCAGATTGTTGTTATGTGCTGTTAAGTTGGTATCCAACTCATAGTGATCTTATGTATTATTATTATCAGTGCTTCTCTGCTATAGGGTTTTCAATGGGAGATTGTTTTGTTGAGAGTGGGCTGCAGGGTCCTTCTCCCAAGCCTATAGCACATGGTATTCCCAGGCAGTCTCCTATCCAAGTACTAGCCAGGCCCAACATTGCTTAGCTTCTGAAATCTGATGGGATCGGAAGCCACAGTGATAAGGCTGCTAATATTATTAGGTGCTGTCGAGTCAGTATCTGACTCATAGCGACCCTCATGGGGTTTTCAATGGCCGACTGTTTCGGGATTGCCTTGGGAGTGGATTGCCAGGTCCTTCTCCCATTTTTGTGGTGCTGGGAATTGAACTCAGGACCTCAGAAACTGCAGTGCAGCGCTCTACCAACTGAGCTAAATCCCAGACCCAATAAGGCTGCAGGCATAATTCAAATTAGATCACATCTGCAAGGCAATTAGCCTTGTGCCTGAAGTCCTCTATTCGTAAAATGTTCTCATCTTTCTTTTTCTCTTTTAAGCTATTAGAAATATTTCTTAAGAACATACATAAGGAACTCTTAACTCATACAGTGAGGGTACAAGTCATTGTTTCTAGTTTTCTCGGTTTGAACATCGTTATTCTGCTGTTTACCCTCACTATTATTGGTAAAAAGGACACTGTAATCATCAGTCATAGCTCACCTAATGGATTGTTGAACAAAAGATTGTTATCAAGAATGTTTGACAAGACCTTCGTGATCTGCTGTGTTTGTCATCTGTCATCGTTGTGACAAAGTACCTGAACACATCCACACGAGGGAGGAAGGTTTCTTTTGACTCACAGTTCCAATGGTTTCAGTCTGTGTCACTTGGCTCCATTGCTTTTGCATCCATCTATGATGACGCAGAACATCATGGCGGGGAGCATGTGATGGAGCAAAGCGGGTCACTCGATGGAAGACGGGCCATAGAGACAGGAAGGGGCCAGGGACAAGAGACACCCTTCAAAGACTTGTTCTCAGTGACCTCATCCCCTGGTTGGGCCCCACTTCCTAATAAATACATTCAGCTATAAATACTCATCAATGGATTAATCCACTGATGAAGTTAGCAAACTCCTGACCCAATCATCCTCTCAGTAGGGACACCACCTGGGGACCAGACCTTCACACATGAGCCTTTTTGGGGAATGTTTCATATCCAAATCATTCAGTGAGTATTTTCAGGAGAGACACCCTCACAAGGTGTTGGTAGAATGTAAATTGCAAATCTCTGTGGAGGGTAATTTAACACTTTGCCTTGTATTTTTGCCTTATATTTTCTTCTAATAGTTTCATAATTTCATGTCTTAATTTTAGTCTTTGATCCGTTTTGAGTTGACTTTTGTATAGGGTGAGAGAGGTCAAATTTCTGTCTTCTGTATGTGGATATCCAGTTTTCCCAAAACAGTTTCTTAAAGGGCTATCCTTTCTTCAGTGTGTGTTTTTGGTGCCTTTGCTGAGAAGCAGTTGGCAAATTATGCATGGGGTTATTTGTAAGGAGTCTGTTCCATTGGATTTTGTGTCTGCATTTGTGACAATATCATTGCTACAGTTTTATTGTTGTTAGGTGCCATTGAGTTGGGTCCAAATCATAGTGATCCTCATAGGGTTTTCAATGGCTGATTGTTTTGGGATGGCTGGGGAATGGATTGCCACATCCCATTTCTGTTTTTGCCTTTCTCAAGATTATACTCAGATCCTCAGACAGTGCAGAACATCATACCACCAACTGAGCTAAATCTGAGCCCCACAGTTTTGTCGTATATTTCAAGTTCAGGTAGAGTGGTAACTACATGCTTTACTTTTTGATCAAGAGTGCTTAGGTGCCAGGTGTGGTGGCAGTCACCTGTAAGCTAAGGGGCTTGGTAGCCGCAGCCAGGACGATTAAGAATTTGAGGCTAGAGGCAGCCTGCATAACTTAGCAAGGTCCTGTCTCAAGAAAAAAAGAAATAAAAAGGGACTAGAGGTGCAGCTCAGTGGTAGAATGCTTGCAAAGTATATGTCAGGCCTTGGGTTCAGTACCCTAGTACTGGGGGAAAAAAACAGATTTCTTTGGCTATTTGGGGTCTTCTGTGCTTCTATAGAAATTTTAGGATTTTTTTTGTAGTTCTGTGATGAAATCATTAGTTTTTTTTATAGGAATTGTATCAAATTTGTGAATTGCTCTGGGTAATGTGTAAATTTTTAACAATATTTTTCCAATCCACAAACATGGGAAGTATTTCCAGTTTTTATGTCATCCTCAATTCTTTCATCACATTTTAATAATTTTGTTGTAGAGGCCTTTCTGTTCCTTGGTTAAATATTTTCCTAGGTTTTAAAAATTCCTTTTATGGCTACCATGAATGGAGTTGCTTTCATGATCTATTTCCCATCAATATTGTTACTGTGTACAAAAATGCTACTGAGTTTTATGTGATGATTTGGTATCTTGCCATGTGTCTGAGTTTGTCAGTTCTAATAGTCATTAGATGGAAATCTTATTTATTTATTTACTTACTTAGTTACTTATTTATGCAGTATTTGGTGTTAAATTAAGGACCTCACACATACTTTACAAGTGCTCTACCACTGGGCCTCTTCCTCAGCCCATTTTTAATTTCTCTTTTGAGTCAGGGTCTCATTAAGTTACACAGGTTGTGTCCTCAAACTAGTGATCCTCTTGACGCTGCCTCCCAAGTTGCTGGGATTACAGGTGGGTGCCTCCATGCCAGGGTTTTGGGGGAGTCTTTAAGTTTTTCTCTATATGGAATCATATCATCTCTATAGAGGGATCATTTGACTTGTGGAAGGTATTAGATACTTAGATATTTCCAGAGGAAAATATCATATATCGTTGTGAAGATTTCTGGTTGATTTATAAAACTAATAATGAACCTAGTAAATTAATTTGTAGAACTGTGGACCCAGACAATCATTTATATGGTTTTGGTAGAAAAATATTTTTCATATTTCAATTGCAGTGGCTGGAGAACATATCTTTTTACCTAAATCCCAGGTTCAGAAACCCATCTCCATCCTACTCCATAATTCTCTGCAGGGAACACACCCTGCTCCAGCACAAATATTAGTGAAAACAGAGTTAAGCTCATGGATCAGGAGAGAAGAACAATAAAAGATTTCCTACTGATACTTGTATTTTTTTTAGCTTAGTAGGTGTTTCTGAAATGTTCCTGTGGATATAGAGATGCTTCCCATCAAAAATTATAATTCTAAAAATGTTAATGAATCCCACAGAGTAAAAGATAAAGGTTTTCATGGGGTACATTCTATGGGGTACAAATTCTCATTTCTACAGCTGAAGCCCCAGTCATCCTTCGGGAAGGTGCAGGGACCCTCTCAGGTGAAATGCTCGTAAGAGGGTAGTGCCTGCCTTAGCTCCTTACTCTTTTAAGAGCTTCCATGTCTCTTCTTATTATTCCCAGAGCTTGGATGAAGTCAAATAATTTTACTATGGGTAACTGAAATGTGCTATTTTCTACTAAAGAAACATATTGAGACAATTAAGTAGATATATAAAATAGCTGAGAAACAACTGAAAATGAAATAAATACATGAAGACCAGGGAAAACAGCCTCCCTGGTTGCCAAATAGTTTTAAGTGTTGTGGAATAAAGGGCATTGGAAGCA
Source organism: Pedetes capensis (assembly GCA_007922755.1). Lineage (NCBI taxonomy): Eukaryota > Metazoa > Chordata > Mammalia > Rodentia > Pedetidae > Pedetes > Pedetes capensis. The sequence continues at coordinate 20,055 of VMDO01027316.1, forward strand.
TTTTCTTTATAATGAACAGCTGCTAGCTGAAATCAAACTTCATGTGTACACAGAAAACATTTGCCATGGTCCTTCTGGGTAGAATAATAGTCAAAATGATTCTAATAATTGAAATGAAGTAGACTGTACAGTTCCCAACTGTGACAATAAAAACATTATGGAAAATCGGATCACTCAACATAAGCTGAAACATGTAGCAATTTGTTTTTATGGAAATTATGCTTAAAATCCTGGTGATAAACTGAAAACAGGGTCCTAGCCTAGACCTTTCTTCAAGATTTCCCACATCCAAGTACATTAACCTATCGAAAATTCTTGATTTGTTTAAATTGATTCACTTAAGAAGTTGCAAAAGGCTTTATTAAGCAGTGCTCTGTAAGGTATGAGTTATTGGATAGACTTTATAATTCATTACCCTGTGGCCACATTTCCAAATATAGTTGAGAAGGGGAAGATATTGCTGTCAAGATTTAATAACTACAATTATGGGAAAAGGGATATGTTCACACTTATATGAAAGTACGATTAACGTATTATGATTCAGAGAAACCAGCATCGTAAGAATTATTTTATAACATATGTATGGTTTTATATGATTTTGTACTGGATTTAGTTATAAGAAATAGCTAAAAGATCTAATTTATTTTTTTCATTCTTTTTGATCTTACTGCTTATTTGAAAACGCAACATGGATAGTAATTTTGTTATTTTTAAGTAATACTGATACTCAAGATTTACCTGTCATGGGTCACTATGCTTGGCATGAGAGACACTGGAATGAGTAAGGCAGGTACAGTCCTTGCCTTTGGGAATCTGTAATTTATCTCCGAAAACAACAGAAACTGTTGTATCTGAAAGAAATACACAGAACGTTCAGTGAGGCCATACCAAGAGGATCTACCTAATCAGGACAATTTTCAGTGGCATTGCTCTTTGAGTAGAAAATCATCAGTGGCTGGAAAAAAGTAAAAAGCGAACAAAACACAAACCATTGGACAAGAAGAAAGAAAGTTTGAGTTCTCTTCTTACTCAACAATTGGTAATTGTATTGTTGAGATGTTTTGTTTACTTCCTTTGAACTACGGTTGCCCTTGTAAAAGTGAGCAGATCACTAGTCTGAGGCTGTCTACATATCTTGAGTTCTTTTGTAATAGATGTCAACCTATTGGACTAATTTAGTCCTTAAACTGAAACCTAATTTTGGAGTATTTTTTGTAAAGAATATCCGATCACAACTTGCTGAGTTCCCACCAGTTACATGCAGCCACTCCTCACACCATGCTCAAGTAAAGCAAATATTTTGATATAGCAAATCCCATGCTTTCTCTATTGCTTCTGTGTTTGACCTGTAAAATCTTACTGCTTAGACTAATGGGTGGCCCTCTCTGAACCTCTTTTGCTTCTGAGTGATGCCCAACTCATGAATCCTTCTTTGCCCAAATAAATAAAGTTTTTTCTTTTAGTACTGTTTCTATTGTAGGCATTACAACAGATACATATAATTCTTCTTTATAACATTTCTTTTTTCAGTGCTCAGGATCAAAACCAGGGCTTTGTTCTTGCTAGACAAGTGCTTTACCCCAGAGCTACAAACCCAGCCCCTGATATAATTTTTAATACCAGAACTTTAGGAATTGAAGTCTTGTAAAGGGGATCATGTGGCAGGCAGTTTATAGATGTTTTCATCAATTATGTCAAACAGATAGTAAATTTTGGGGCTTAAATTAAGATTTTATTGAAAATAAACCCTACCAGAAATTATGAGTCACAACATTTTTTTTCCCAGTCTAACATTAAGAATGACTGTCATGAGTAATTAACTATTACTGTGACTTTATAGTATAGTCCCTTATTCTTTGGAAAGACATTTTAGAACTGGGTTTTGAGAGGACATTTGTAACTTAAGGCATACCACAAGATCCTCTTATATTCCTATCCTTCCATTTTTTCCATCACTCTGACTCAAGAATTACTTTTCTGAAGCAGAATTTGCTAGATATTCTCCCTTGGCCACCACAAACTGACCCTTCTTCTACTTGTTCTGTACTGTGAAAAGCCAATTTCTAAGAATGGAATCGAGCAGGCTCTCCGTAGTGTGTTCAGTTGGGCTTTGTAGATACTGGGAGAAGATCAGAGGACGGGACTGGAAGAATGTGGGGTATCTCTATCCTTGGTTCTGTCCGTAACGGGCTGGAGTTGGCCAATGCCTGGCATCATTCTCATACAGGAGAATCCTCTCGAGTGGCCACTCTCCTACAGCCACACCTCTCTCTGAGTCTGGTGCATGTACAAAAGGGAGATAATGTGAGACACAGGGAGAAGATAGCCGTCTACACCAAAGAAGAGGATCTGGAACAGACTCCTCCCTCACAACCCTCAGAAGGAATCAACCCTAACAACACTGTGACCTCACGTGCCTCCCTTCCAGAGCTATGAGAATTTCTTTTGCTCAAGTCAACCAGTCTGTGACAGTTTGTATTCGTAGCCCTAAAAAACTAATACAGATTCTTCTGTGTTGGTTTACTTAATCTTACACAAAAATTTGTAAATATTCCCTTCTTCAATTCCTACTTTTCAATGCGCCATTTCTCCCTTGACTAAAGTATAAAAATGTCTTTGACACATTTTCCTCCCTTTTCATGGCTTTTTCAATAGTTCTTTCAGTATGAAGGCCCTTTACATTCTTCTTATTTCTGACCCCCCAAAAATGACATTTAGGAAGTTGTGTAAAATGTATGACTCAGGGTAGATACCAATTATTAAACAATGTAAGTAACAAATAACAGTGCCACAACATTCTAGTTAGTCAATACTGGAAGATGATTTAGATAATGGAGTCTTCATAGAACCACTGATGATAGAAACCTCAATTTCATCAGAACTGCTCATTTCTCCTTTCTGAGTCTAAAAGTACAAGAAGTCAACTCAAAAGCAAGTAAGCCAAAAAAAAAAAAAAAACCATAAGAAAATAGGAAACAGATGTAAGTAATAGACTGTATTCAGGTATTTAATGGCTAAGTGCAGAGAGTTTAAAATATTAACAAATAGTTTGTGGTGCTCCAACAGGTAAAAAGTATAACATTAAATTTAGGGGAACTAAAGACAAATAGAATTTGGGAAACTGTTCCTTTAACGAACAGCGGTGCATGTGTTGGTTCTTTGGAGAGCAGTCTGCCAATCTTACTAACTTTCAGGCAGTTTATAAAGTGTACATGACTTGTACTGAAACTCACATGTTCTTTCCATGTCTGTGGATGGGAATACAAAATGTCCACTTGGCGTTGTCTTTTCACCAAAGCATTTCTTTCTTGCCACAGTCTCCATGTTTTAGCAGCTCCAAGTACCTGAGTAGCCAAATCCACTGACTGAGGGATTTTAACATTGGAAATTATCAGACCACAATTTAGAATGTATAGAGGTGTGTGTGTGTGTGTGTGTGTGTGTGTGTGTGTGTGTGTGTGTGTCACAGGGTCAGTGTTCCTGTGTCAGAGTTGCTCAAATGATCTATTTCAAGTCTTACATAGAAAGAACTGTGCCCCAGGCTGATTATTCACTAGATGTAGAATCCATTATCTACTCCATTTTTTTTTTCCAGCTATGAATTCTGGCTATGAGATCTGGGACTGAAATATCACTGCTATCTTATACCCCCCCCCCCACATACACACGTGCTCACGCGCAAACAAACCTAACAAGCATGTGTCCAGATTCTACCTGAGGGAACTGAAGCCCAGGGAAGGTTTATTTACATTATTAAGATAAAATATTTAAGGAGTGACAGGATTAGAATGTAGTTCCAGGTGTATCAGAGGCAAAAGCTCATGTTGTGAGAGAAAAAGAGAGAAAGACCTTTCTGAAAGATTTGAAAATTAGGAAGGTCAAATACTCATGGATTGGGGAGAGAAAATGGAAGAAAAAAGGAAAAGGAATGCAGAGGAAAATACAGACTTAGAAAAGCATAGTCTAGGATTACAGAACCAAGCAAAGCAAGAATTGTGCCAAGGTAAAAGTAATCAGTGCTACCCGAAGACATATTACACTAAAGTCAAAGAGATTGGATGCAAAAATAGCTTCATAATAACAATGTGAGATATATTGAGTCGGTGATATTATTTACATTATGTCTATTGATTTTAGAATACTTCTTCCAAGTCCATTTTGCCAACTACCTTCTGGTATATTTTACATACTTTTGTGACCTTATCCTTAATCGTGCTTGCAACAGAGAGCTACATAAAAGGAAAGTGAAATTTGTGGAGGTCTCATTATGGAGTTAAATATTGATGAAGAATTGAACTTTGTGGCATTAATTCTCCAAACATTCATAGGACAATTTATGCCATAATATTTTGAAATCTATTTGTTGTTGTTAGATGCCCTTGAATTGGATCTGACTCATAAAGATGTCTATCTATGTTTTATTGACTATGCAAAAGCATTTGATTGTGTGGATCATAACAAATTACGGATAACACTTCGGAAAATGGGAATACCAGAACACCTAATTGTGCTCATGAGAAATCTGTACATGAACCAGGAGGCAGTTGTTCAAATAGAACAAGGAAACACTGAGTGGTTTAAAGTTGAGATAGGTGTGCGTCAGGGCTGTATACTTTCACCCTATCTCTTCAATTTATACGCTGAGCAAATAATCCGAGAAGCTGGACTTTTATGAGGAAGAACGCGGCATCAAGATTGGAGGAAGACTCATTAATAACCTGCGTTATGCAGATGACACCACTCTGCTTGCTGAAAGTAAAGAGGATTTGGAACATTTACTGATGAAGATCCAAGATCATAGCCTTCAATATGGGTTACGACTAAACAACAAAACAAAAATCCTTACAACTGGGTCAGCACGCAGCTTCACAATAAATGGAGAAAAGATTGAGCTTGTCCAAGATTTTGCTTTGCTTGGCTCTATAATCAACACCTATGGAAGCAGGAGTCAAGAAATCAAAAGACGCATTGCTCTAGGAAAAGCTGTGGCAAAAGATCTCTTTAGAGTATTGAAAAGCAAAGAGGTCACTTTGAAGACGAAGGTGCGTCTGACTCATGCCATGGTATTTTCAGTGGCATCATATGGTTGTGAAAGCTGGACATTGAACAAGAGAGACAGAAAAAGAATGGATGCTTTTGAATTGTGGTGCTGGAGACGTCTGTTGAATATACCATGGACTGCCAAAAGAACCAACAAATCTGTCCTAGAAGAAGTACAACCAGAGTGCTCCTTGGAAGCAAAAATGGCCAAACTGTGTCTTACATATTTCGGACATGTAGTCAGGAGAGAACAATCCCTGGAGAAGGACATCATGTTTGGAAGAGTGGCAGGTCAACGCAAAAGAGGAAAACCCTCCACCAGATGG
>VMDO01027317.1:0-25426 GCA_007922755.1 Pedetes capensis
GGAGGAGGTGGAGGAGGAGGAGGAGGAGGAGAGGAGAGAAGCTTTGAAAGTCCAGAGAGGAAGTAGAACTTGCTCAAGATCACATAGCTGTGCCAAAGCCACCCTCAAAAAACAAAAATCAGGTCTTTTTTAGTCATTCCTCCTGGGGAGTCTTCCAGCCCCAAGACCACCATTGGCTAGATGAGTAGATATTCTGCAAGTGCTCCGCAGGGGTAGACAAAAGCAGACAGCCAGGACCCAAGTCCAGGGCTGGGCAGAGGGCTGGGCCTGCTCCCTAGTTAGGACCCAGGCAGAGGCAGAAGCACAGCTGAGGAGAAAATCAATCTGCATGGAGATGGACCTTCTCTGAGATGTTCTGGCAGGAGCGACGAGGAAATGCTGTTTCCCAAGCCAAGGTCCAGGCCTATTTAAGGGCCTATTGCTGTAGAGGGGCTGGGATTTAGCTCACTTGGTAGAGCACCATTCTGTAGTCTCTGAGGTCCCAGGTTCGATTCCCAGCACCGCAAAAATGGGAGAAGGACGCAGCAATCTGGCAATCCCAAAACAATCAGCCATTGAAAACCCTATGAGGGTCACTATGAGTTGGACATGACTCTATGGCACCTACAACAACATTGTAGAAGCCCTGGGGGTATGATGGGGAAAGGAGAGAGAGGTAATTCAGGAAGCAAGTGGAGAGGCCTTTGCCAAGGCTGACGGAAGATCATGCCTGGCTGGATCCAGAGCTGCACCCCAGCCTCCTGGGAGAAGCGCAGTGGTGATGGGGAGACGGAGGCACACCTGAACACAAAGCCAACTTTATATAGCCTCGCCAGCTTTGCTTCTCACAGCGCTTCCACAAGCCTCCTCTCTTGCCTTATGCCTCCTCTCCAGGGCCCTGTGAAGGAAGCAGGGCAGAAGATGAGACTCAAGAGACTGAGTGACCTCACCATGCTCATCATCTGGTGTGTCAGACCTGGTGCCTAGGACCTCACATCAGCCACGGCCTAGACCGGAAGTGCATGCCTCTGCATAGCAACATTCCTCTTTCCCACACATTTCTCTTGTCTCTTCCACTTCTGGTCCCTGGGATGAATGATCCTGCGAGGTACATCAAGGATCACTGAGTCTGGAATAACTAAAAAAGACCTGGCTTTTTTATTTTTATTTTTGTTTTTTTTTTGCGGTACTGGGGGTTGAACCCAGGGCCTCGCTCCTGCATGCTTTGCAAGTGCTGGACCACTGAGCTGCACCCCCAGCCCATTTTTCTGTTTACTTTTTGAGACAGGGTCTCGCTAAGTTACGCAGACTGCCCCTGGTCTCAAACTTGCGATCCTCCTGCCTCCGCCTCCCAAGTCACTGGGATTACAGGTGTGCGCCACCACGCCTGGCAAAGACCTGGCTTTTGAGGGTGGCTTTGGCACAGCTATGTGATCTTGAGCAAGTTCTACTTCTCTGTACTTTCAAAGCCTCTCTCTCTCCTTTCTCTCTCTGTCTCTGTCTCTGTCTCTCTCTTTCTCAGTGGAGGGGATCAAACCCAGGGCTTCTTTCCTCTTCTTCAGGACAAAGGTGTGAGCACCAATATCTGAGCTGCCTTCCAGCTCTGATATTCTTTGATTCTAAGCCCCAGTTGGGCTGGGATTTAGCTCAGTTGGTAGAGCGCTACTCTGAAGTCTCTGAGGTCCCAGGTTTGATTCCCAGCACCACAAAAAAGGGAGGCAATCCTGAGGCAATTCCTGAGGCAATCCTGAAACAATTAGCCATTGAAAACCCTGTGAGGGTCACTATGAGTCTGACACAACTCCATGGCACCTAACAACAACAACAAGCCCAAATTATCAGATAAGAAAATTGTGAGTTGGCTTATGAATGGGTAAAAGGCCTCTTCCATTTGCCTCATGGGGACCTGCCTTCTCTGCTTTCTGCTTTCACCCAGCTCAATCCAGAAGCATGAGAGGGAGGTGCCCCTTACACTCTGCATCCCAGAGACTAATTGGAATTGAATCGAGTTTCTACTTCCTTCTCTTGTCTGGACCTAGAAACAGGAAGCTTATCCGTGTTTAATGAAGCCAGGACCAACCTAATTACAAAGGTACTTGTGTTAATAAGTGCCTTGCAATTCATGCAGGGCACTAACACACTCAGAATAAAAAGGGAAGAAAAGCTGTTATCCTGAAATGTCTGGTCTCCTACCTGGGCTGAGCCCCATGAAGTCATTATGGGTAATTATGGGCTGTCGCACCAGCACAGGGCACAGTCTGAATCAGGTATAGGTAGTGATGGGGAGCACAAGCCCCCTCCGAGGCAATGAGGTCATCAGAAAAGGTAACTTTGTGGTTTTAGTTCTCTTCTATCCGGCTTCTTATGGGTGTCCCTACCCAGCCTCCGCCACTTCACTTGATTTGTTGTCCTGAGTTTCCTTTTGTTTAGGGAGAACTCACTGTAGTCTGAGAGTCCACAACTGAGAATTTTAGGAGCCTTACTTAAAGAGCTTTCCTCAGGTCACTCTGAGCTGATGGCTGCTTCACTGAGATGAAGCAGAGATGGTGGGAAGTTAGGTTAGACTTGCTGATAGAAGGGAGGGAGAAAGGTGAATCTAGTATGACCCAGGTTTTGGCTTGAGCAGCTGGATTGATGGTGATAGCAGTCTTTGTTTTCCCTATAACACTGTGAGTTGTACCCAGGGCCTTGAGAGTGCTAGGCAAGCACTGTACCACTGAGCTACAGCCCTAGCCCTTGCTGACAGCAGTCTTTAAGATAAAGAAGACAACAGGAGGAAAAGCTTGTTTGAAAGAGGAGAGATTTTTTTTTTAAAATCATGTTTGACCCTGTTAAAACGAATATGATTGTTGTATATTCAAATGTCTAACACTTCAAGTACGGAATCAGAGACAGGGCAGCACTAGAGGTATGGACTTGAGAGTCATGGGAATACCACGAGTGCCAAAAAATGTGTACACATTGAAAATGATGTTATCTATGTATTACTTTCTGAAGTTGAATTGTATTACAGTAGCAATGTGTAGCATGATCTTCACTCAAAAGATGTGTTAAGTCAAGTGAATGCACCACCATGTGACAGGCCATCAAAGAAAATGGCAGAAGCATGGTTGTCACTGGAGGAGGGCAAGACCCTTTAAAAGTGGTATTTGAAATTCAAGAATCTTGTGCAAGGACAATGGACATGCAATAATGCAATAGAACTTCTAAAACACGTAACAATTGTGCACATTTGTGATAAGTTTGAGATGCATGGCACTGTGTGCGATGTGCACAAGGGAAGATCTGGGAGGTCTCACAGCCACAAGTTGTGCCGCTTCTGCTATGGTATTGTGGCATTTACATGCTCACCACAAAAGTCTACCAAACAATGTGCACATGAGACAGGTGTGAGCAGAACAAGCATATGACACATTCTTAAAACAGGAAAATGGAAACTCTTCATCCCAAGATGTGTGTACACTTTTTTGGCATGCTCTGTATATGGCACATAAACCCATGCTCTGACTGAAACTGTTATAAAGGAGATATGGGGAACCCAGGTAGGTGGGTCCTGAGCACAGTTCTAGTAATCCAGCAGCAAAATTTCAGTCCTTCTATCTGGCATATAAAAGAATTTGTACCTGACACAGAAGTTATACTAGAGAGTATAGGAAAGGTTTATTGAGGATAGTATGCCTTTAAGGAATGACCACAGGGAAAACTGAAGTACCCGGAGAAGCTAAGGCAAATCTAGAAGGGAAACTGGAAAAACCTGCATTCCCTGGGTGACTCTCAGCATAAAGAGGTTTCTGTTCCCCCTGAGAAGGTAAAGAAGCCAGAGAACAGGAGATTTCAGCAGGCTTTAGAAGGAAAGATGCCTTGGATAGACAGACAAGATGGTGGGCCTCAGAGAAGGGAGAGGAGAGCATGTGGTTGCTGGAATGAGAAGGGTCAGAAGTGGAGAGGGAGAAGTGAGGGTGAGAGAGGAGTAAAAAGAGAGAGAGTGGGTGCATGTTCCCTCTATTTTTGTTCAAACTAGAGCACACCCAGTGTGATGCCAGCCCTGGGCACCTAGTGTGCTGTGAACCTAGGATCTTTGTCTGGCAAATGGCTAAAGTACTTGGATAGTGTGTGGGACCCATCAGAAAATGTCCTTCTGGTGTCTTCAGACATGCACATGGCTTCATTCACTGTGGCCAAACAGCAGGTGCCATCTTCAATTCCCTTTTCCTCCATATTGCCTGCTAATGGCTAAACTAGCTACCTAACAAAACCATTTAGGGAGAATGTGCTCACAGAGAAGAGATAGGTGGGACTAAACCTTGGCCCAGCTGGGATTTAGCTCAGTCAGTAGAGCACCGCTCTGTAGTCTCTGAGGTCCCGGGTTCAATTCCCAGCACCCCCAAATGGAAGAAGGGCATGGCAATCCTCTCCCAAGGCAATCCCGAAACAATCAGCCATTGGAAAGCCTATGAAACAATTAGCAATTGGAAAGCCTATGAGGGTCACTAGGAGTCAGACATGACTCGACAGCACCTTACAACAACAACAACAAGCCCTGGCCAAGGTGCCTCCACCATTTAGAAGATAAACAGAGGAGGAGCCAACCACTCCAGCTGCTGCTGGAATGACCTTTTTTGCCCTGTGAACAGGCAATGCTACAGGAATGCAAAGCAAAGAGGAAACGTGGATCCCCTCTTCCTGCTCCAGCCTTAGAATCCTCCCTCTGGTGAGTCCTATTCGCAGAACCTAATAGGCTACCAACTCGCATAGGGAAGCGTGGCTTTCAAAATTCCTGGCCCAGCATCACAAGGTCAAGTATAAAAGAGTGGGTTTGAGTTGAGAGACAGCAGTTGAACATCTGGCACATATATTCAGGTATTTTCAATCTGCCTCAGGCCAGTGGCAGTGCTGGGGTTTCTCCCACACTTACCTCCTGGCTTCTGAGAGCTAAGAAGAGGTGAGGAACAGTGAACATTAGGGGAAGTTGGCATCACCTTAAGAGAGCTGCCGTTTGAGGGAAAGGAGATCAAACTATTAACTCTGAGATTAAAATGGAGCTGCTGTGAACTCGCAATGAAAGAAACCCACAGCACTATCACTTGAGTGGTCTAAGTGGATGGGAAGAGCAGTGAGAGTGGGGGAGGTCAGCGTTCTTTCCGAACTGAACTGGGGAGAGGAAATATTTAGGCGTTCAGCTGGGACTCAGAGAGCTCATTCCCCCTCTGAAAACTCCTGTTCCCAGTGACTCTCTGGCTGGGAAAATTCAGGGAGGCCTTGTTGTTAGGTGCTGTCAAGTCTGCCTGACTCATAGCAATCCTGTGTACAACAGGCGAAACTCTATTGTCAGTGCTTCTCTGCTATTCATAGGGTTTTCAATGGCAGATTGATTTTTGGGAGGGGGTTGCCAGGTCCTTCTCCCAAGCCTACAGCACCTGGTGTTCCCAGGTGGTCTCCCATCCAAGTACTAACTAGACTCCACCCTGCTTTGCTTCCAAGATCTGATGGGATCAGATACCCTAGTGGTACAGCTGCAGGCAGAGAGGGCTCCGTAGAATTTGGTAACCCTGCCCTTCCTTTCAACTCCCCTTCAGTTAGGTTCTCAGTGGACTCTGTCTGGGGCAGGGCAGGGTGGGGACTCAGGAAATAATGGAGTCTAGGCAAGTGTGCTGCCTGTCAGGGAGTTCCCCATTGGAGCAATTCTGGTTGAATTTAATGCCCTAAACATTAACAGAAGTTGGGAAAAGGTGGTAGAAAATGCTCCTGCCCCACTGGGCAGACTCACCCACTCCTGCCAGCTCACCCTTTAGATGCTTCCCACATTCACCACCTGTCAATCAAGACCACAGCTCCCTGACATGATTTAAAGACCTGTCAGCTATCTACCAACAGGATATCTGAACTTAGCCTTCACAGATCTCCAGCTGCTTAAAATTTCCCAGGGGTCCCTACTATTTAGTAGTTTGAGTCCTACTCTCTGTCTATGATGTATGGTCACTAGCCCATGTTCTTCATATGGCCTCCAAAGACTGGAAGCATTTTAAGTACTTATAATCAAGGACTGGGAAGGACATCCTGTAATACTCCAATCTGGTTTCCCATGACCAGATGACCACTGAGTCCTTCAGGGTAGCTAGTGCCAGGCTTGGGATAGGACACAGGCATCCTCAGCCCCAAGCAAGGGCTCCAGCCACTTCCATCAGTTAACTGTGAACAGTATAGCTCCTCATTGTCTGTATAGAGTCAGTGTTCTGTTCCCTCTTCTTGGAACTTTCAGCCTGCATGCCACTGCTGATATGGACCCCTCAAATACACACACACACACACACACACACACGCACGCACATACATACACACATGTATATACACACACATATATATACACACACACACATATGTGTATATATATATATATATTCACACACATAAGAACATATCCCTCAAATATATATGTATATATATATACACACACATAAGAACATATTTAGCTATATGTATAGATATATGAGGGGCTGGGATTTGGCTCAGTTGGTAGAGCACTGCGCTGCAGTCTCTGAGGTCCCAAGTTCAATTCCCAGCACTGCAAAAATGGGAGAAGGGCCTGGCAATCCACTCCCAAAACAGTCAGCCATTGAAAACCCTATGAGTGTTGCTATGAGTAGGATACCGAATTGACAGCACCTAACAACAACAACAACAACAACAACATAGATATATGATATATGTTCACATCTAAATAGAAATACATATTTAGATATAAGTATAAATATAAATTTCTAAATCTATATGTGTATGTGTGTGTCTATATGTTGTTAGGTGCCTTCGAGTCAGTGTCTGATTCATAGCAACTCTACATCCAACAGACAAAACACTATTGTCGTGCTTCTCTGCTATTCATACGGTTTTCAATGACTGTTTTTTGGGAGTAGTTTACGGGTCCTTCTCCCAAGCCTACAGCACCTGGCGTTCCCAGGTGGTCTCCCATCGAAGTACTAACCAAGCCCGACCCTGCTTAGCTTCCAAGATCTGACAAGATTGGATGCCACATGGTAGAGCAACAGGGGTGTGTGTGTGTGTATGTATATACATGCATACACACACACACACACAGACACACACACACAAGAACATAAGCTCACCACTAATTTGGACAAAAGCTCTGGTGACTACTCAAACCAAAATGCATTAATACCTCTGAATATTTCATACCAGGTACATTAGAACAAACAGCATTATTTATTGAAGACTGATGGCCCATTGTGAGTATTAATACATTTGCTGCACAGTGTCAGCCAGAGGGAAATTAGCTTCAAGGAACAAGGTGGGAGGTTTTTGGCTTCCTAGGTACTTTTCCCCAGGAAATAAATCCTTGCATGGGTGGAAGGTATGGCCTAATATTATCCTATCTCTCTTTGGCTTCTCACACACTTCAGGAAGGCTCATCAGGAGGGCTACTCAACAGCACTCAGTTTGTGGATAGGAGCCCCACCATCATATTCTAGGCACAGTGAGTTATGCCAAGCAGAGCAGCTTTCTCTAGCAGATACATTGATACCCTAATGTCTACTTCTGCCTTTCTGCAGAGGGTAGTGAAGGTATAAATGGGCTAATTTGGTGAGGGAAGTGTTTGGTTGATATGAGAAAGAAATTCACAGCAAGGAGCAGCTCTGGTCTCTTTTGCTTGTGTGGTATATTCATCACAGGGAGTCTGACAATGCTCCTTTTGGCTGGTGCTCAAACCCATTCATCAGTCAGAGTCTGTGCAGGAAACAAACCATGCTAGCTGTTTCAAGCTTCAAGAAATTGAACACAGAGAAACAGGCGCATACAAAATTGTTGGAAGGGTTGAAGGAGTGGGCTCTAGGTAACTCATGGAACTCCACAGAACTGACCCTCCAGAACTGTCAGTCTAGTCTTCATTTTATGGTCATGTTGATGCTGATTTACTACTAAGGAAATTAGGATATTACACAGACAATATGTAGTCATCCCTCAGTATTCATAAAGGATTGATTCCAGGACCCAAACAGATACCAAAATCCTTGGACACTCGAGTCCCTAATACATTTTGAGGGAACATTTTTGCACCTAACCTATGCACATCCTCTCGTATACTTTAAATCATCTCTAGATTGCTTGGGAGAAGGACCTGGCAATCCACTCCCAAGGCAATCCCGAAACAGTCTGCCATTGAAAACCCTATGAGGGTCGCTATGAGTCGGATATCGACTCGACGGCACCTAACAACAACAAGATTGCTTATACCAAATACTATGTAATTTTTTCCCTTTATTTATAAATGTTCGTGGGGTACAGAGTAATAAGACTTTTGCTATTTCCATTATGTGAATATTATATCACTTTTGATTACACTTTCATCATCTAATATATTTTACAGAACCATTTAATTAATATGTAATAAAAATCTTATGCAATCATGGGTTATATTCTCATGGATTTTTTTCCTTCCCCTATTTTTTCCCACATATTTGTATAATCACATCATACATATTGAGATTATCCTCTCCCTCTTTATCCCTCTACATTATTTCTCCTCCCCTTCACCCATTCCACAACCTCTGCTCCCTGCCCCCTGCCAGTGCCCTCGCCCTTTTTTTCTACTCTGCTTTTCCATTCTTAGATAACTGATTGTTCATTTTTATATATCTAAATATGCAAATACTATGTAAATGTTATGTAAATACTTGAAATATTATGTTGTTTAGGGAATAATAAAGGAAAAAATCTGCACATGTTCAGTACAGGCACAATTTTTCCCCCTGAATATTTTCAATCCACAGTTGGTGGAATCCATGAGGATTCAGTGTTAATACTGAAACAATATAAAACTTTTTAGGGGGCAGAACTGGGGAGGGTGCTGAACCTAGGGTTTCACACATGCTAAGCAAGTGCTGTACTGCATAGCTGTATCCCCTGCCTCTTTTATTTTATTTTGAGACAAGATCTTGCTACACGGCACAGGCTGCCTCTGGCCTTGAGCTTGCAATCTTCCAGCATCAGCCTCCTGAGTTGCTAGGATTACAGAAATGCATCACAGCTCCCTGCCTTACTTCAGGTCTTGATATGTGCACATCCTACCCACATATACTGATGACTAAAGAAAAACTGGGAAGAAAAGGAACTAGTGCTATCCAGTCTTCACCATTTCTTCTGTATGATTGTTTTCAGCCTAAGATGTTGGTTTGTACAGGAGAGTAAGAGTAAGAAAAAAAATTGATAGTATTATTTCCTAGCTCACTCATGTTTCTTAGAACTCTAGTGCCTTGCTTCTGGTCTGAACTGAAGGCGTGCCTCTGTGGGTGGTCAGTGCCCCACCACCCCTTATTCAATCTAAGATGCAACACATGACAAAGTGTAGGAAACACACCCAAACATACCACCTGGGCATTTGAGAAAACATCAAAAACAAGATGGTCTCTCTGACTGTCTCCCTCCTGTGAGGCATTGTTGGTCAGGGAGCATTGCTCTGGGCCCTGGAGCTAACCCCTGCCCCTGGAGACCCGCTGACTTGTGAGGGTGCTGTTGAAGAACTGCGTCGCCCGGAAGGGAGGATTATGCCCACAGCTACTCTGAGAAGCCTTGAGAAAGACAGGCTCAGAGATATACACTCACGATGGTTACTTGCTTCTTGTTTCAGTGGAGACGCTCACAGTTCAAGTGCTCTTCAACAGCTGTTTATTGTACTTCCTTGTCTGGGTCAGTGGCCGGACTGGAGCTGCTGCCATTTGCCCTATGCATCATGCCTATATACCCTTCAGGGAGCAATCAGAGACTGCAATGTACTAAGGGGTGATTGGGTCAGGAGGGAGATGCAAATGTGGTATCATAATGGGAGCCAATCAGATGTTGTTCCTTAACTGCCCAATCGGGGGTCATACACAATTGAGAGATGGCCAATCAGGCGTCGAGGGGTTTAAGGAGGCAGTTGGATGCCAGAGCCATCTTGGCTCACTCAACATCTGAAAGGTCCCAGATGTAGGGCAGAGGTTACTGCCCAGGGAATGAGTCCCAGACCTCCAATCAGGCCAGATAGGCCTTGAGGTGTGCTGCCTCTCTAGGCTCCATCCCTACCCCTCCCATCTCCCCAAAGACCTTCATGAGACAGATGTCCTGCACTGTGCCTGAAGGGAAGAAATGTCACACAGGGATGCCAAGAAGAATCTGAACAAACAAGCCTGGCTAAGTTCTCCCCAGTTTATTATCTTTAGATCATTGTTGTTATTAGGTGCCATTGAGTCAGTACCAACTCATAGCAACCCTCTGTACAATAGAACCAAACACTCCCCAATTCTGTGCCAGGCACACGATCTTTTTTATGTTTAAGCCCACTGTTGCAAACACTGTGTCAATCCACCTAGCTCCGGGTCTTCCTTTTGTTTGTTGACCTGCCACTCTCCCAAACATGATGTCCTTCTCCAGGGATTGGTCCCTCCTGACAACATGTCTAAAATACATAAGATGCAGTCTAGCCATCCTTGCTTCCAAGGAACACGCTGGTTGTGCTTCTTCTAGGACAGATCTGTTAGTTCTTTTGGCAGTCCATGGTATATTCAATATTTATCTCCAGCACCATAATTCAAAAGCATCAAGTCTTCTCCGATCTCCCTTATTCAATGTCCAGCTCTCACAGCTATATGATAGGACTGAAAATACCATGGCATGAGTCAGGTGCACCTTCATCTTCAATGTGATTTCTTTACAACACTTTAGAGGTCTTTTGCAACAGCTTTCCCCAGAGAAATGCATCTTTTGATTTCTTGACTACTACTTTCATAAGTGTTTACTGTAGAACTAAGTAAAGCAAAATCTTGGACAATCTCAATCTTTTCTCCATTTATCATGAAGTTGCTTACTAACTGAGTTGTAAAGATTTTTGTTTTCTTGATGTTGAGGCACAATCCATACTGAAGGCTCTGTTCTTTGGTCTTCATCAGTAAATGTTTCAAATCCCCTTCACTTTCAGTGAGCAGAGTTGTGTCATGGGCATAATGCAGGTTGTTAATGAGTCTTCCTTCAATCTTGATGCCACATTCTTCCTCATAAAGTCCAGCTTCTCTGATTATTTGCTCAACATAGAGATTGAAGAGGTATGATGAAAGAATACAGCTCTGACCCACACCTTTCTTGACTTTAAACCAGGCAATGTTTCCTTATTCTGTTCAAACAACTGTCTCCTGGCCCACATATAGATTCCTCATGAACACAATCAAGTGCTCTTGTATTTCCATTCTCCACGAGGTTATCCATAATTTGTTAGGATCCACACAGTTAAATGCCTTTTCATAGTCAATAAAACATAGACATCTTTTTGGTATTCTCTGCTTTCAGCCAAGATCCATCTGACATCAGCAATCATGTCCTTGGTTCCATGCCCTCCTCTGAATTCGACTTGGTTTTCCAGTAGTTCCTTATCTATATACCGCTGTCATTGCTTTTGAATGATCCTTAGCAAAATTTTGCTTGTGTATGATATTAATGATAATAATTTCCATATTTGGTTGGACCCCCTTTCTTGGGAATAGGCATAAATATAGGTCTCTTCCAGTCAATTGGCCAGGTAGCTGTTTTGCAAATCTCTTGGCGTAGAGAAGTTAGCACCTCCAATGCTATATCTGCTTGTTGAAACATCTCTATTAGTATTCCATCAATTCCTGGAGCCTCGTGTTTCACCAGTTCCTTCAAGGCAGCTTCTACTTCATCCTTCAATATCATTGGTTCCTGATCATATGCAACCTCTTTCCAAATGTACCTCTGCGCAATGTCCATGAAAATACAGTTTTCCATGGGTTTGGGGGCTTTGTTTTAAAACATATCCTTTCACATTAAACTTTGATTAAGTAAATCAGTATGCTTGTCTGTTGTTAATCTGTCTTTTCTTATAAGAATCTCAGTAATGAATCTTGTGGCAGGTGAGGAATAGATACTATTTCGCCTTCTCTACAGTTGAATCTTACACTCTGTAAAGCTGGATATAAACTTTCAGACAACTAATAAATTGTGAATAATTTTTGTCCAGTGGAGGTACAAATGAATTCTGTCTAGTAGTAAAGAAAGATCCAAAGAGTTACAGTTCCATTGCCTTGTAAGACATTAACCAAGTTTTGTAGTTAACTTAGCAATTTTTCTTCCTCTGGCTATATGTACAGTATCACATATCCGTATTCGAAATGGCTTTACCATTGTGTTTCCACCTCACTGAATTAAATAAATGTCCACTCTATATTTACTTGAGAGTCATCTTTTAACTTTTTAAAAATTACACTTCAACCTCCCCTCCCCTGTAGTTTCCACTGCCTTTAAGACCTCCTCATAGACAAGCATGTAACCTAAATACAACCAGTGAGGGGCCACAGGATGCTTAGCAATGTAGTACTGTTAAGTGGAGAGAAACTCCCAAGTCTGCTCTCATTTCCCTGGAGGGCAAGACATCCTCCTACATTCATCTTGAGGCATCCATTTTAGTCTAGAGTCTTTGAGTACCACCAGTCTGGGCCTCAGTGCACAGCCAAGCCTGAGCTCTTCAGCCTTCCTGGAGTGGTTCCTGCTTCACTGGCCAGTTGGAATTACAACTAGGTTGCTTACTCTAACTTTCTCTTTTTCCCTTTCTGCCCCAAGGGTAAGAGAGTACGGGAAGAAATTACTTCATTAGTCAGTTCACCACCCAATTTCTGTACCTGAGGGGCAGTTTTACATTTGGTAGTTTTGCCCATATGAACTCTCTGTACTCAATACCCAATATGTCTGTCTGTCTGTCTGTCTGTCTGTCTGTCTCTCTCTCTCTCTCTCTCTCTCCCCTCCTCTCTCTCTCTCTCTCTCTCTCTCTCTCTCTCTCTCTCCCCCCCTCTCTCTCTCTCTCTCACACACACACACACACACACACACACGCGCACACACTCTTAGCTCTTCAGGTCCCTGCTTCTCTTTTTTCTTTACCTCTCTCCAAGTGCTCCTCCTCTTTTTTCCTCTAAATGCATTAGGGGACTTGGAGTCAGAATGATAATGATATAAATGGCAAGGACCCAAAGCCAATTTGTTTTAATAAGCGAATTTTGAAGCATGTGCTGAAATGTATTGTTTCTGCATACATTACTTTAAAATGCAAATTATAAGAACTATCAATAAGCATCTCTCTAATTTCCTGGGATTTAAAGGACAGGGGAGAGAAAATTACTTGAAAATTCATTTGCTAGATCCTTCATAGAAGAGAACCTCTTCCATTCCCCCAGGTGTCTTTCAGTCCAACTTAACAGTATGAAGCTCTACAGGCCTCTATTGGCTTTGCAGGTAACTACTAGCTTGGTAACAGGTATCATAATGCAGAATGAGAACACAGTTGCCCTGTTTCAGTTTTACTTTCCTCTCTGTAATAGCAACTGGGATCCCAAAGAAAAGGGACCAAGGAGAGTTGTAGAAATTAATAAGAATGCAAAAACCAGAACAAAACTATCCTTATACACAAATTGATTAGAACTGATAAATCAAAACACAGGCTGACTCATTCATGTCTCAATGCTTCTTTTCCTAACCTTGTGATCACTGGCTTAGCTGTGCCTTGTAGACAACATTGCCAGCCTACACCCCTGTATCATGCAACTTCTACGGAGCCTGCCTCATGGTTTACAAGCTGTGATTGTTCAGGCTTAACCATAGGCAATTACTATTCTCCCCTTTTCTTGCTTATAGATCTGGAAAATAACTGCAGAATGTGCTGGGAGCATGACATTCCAACATAAGAAGGTTGCTGGCCAGAACAGCCTGGGCTCTGTTCTATTCCCCCCAGAACAGGATGTCTTCAATGCTTTAGCCCTTGAGTATGTGACCCCCATGGTGTATGATGGGGGAGGCATGCTTTTCAGTGTTCTCCCTCTGCAGCACAGACAGGCATATACAGAAGAGGTTCCATCTGCCCTGAGCTGCTCTCTGAGACTTGGGGACTGGCTTATGAATCCCAGGCTTCTGTCATCTCTTACTGCCTATCTGAGAGTAATAAATCTTCATGTAATTCATTGCCCGTGGGTTTTTCTCCCGCCTGGTTCAGATAAGTGAGTAACCAGTGCACCATAAAACTGCTTCACAGCAATTACAAGATCTTTTTTTTTTTTTTTTTTTTTTGCGGTACTGGGGGTTGAACCCAGGGCCTCACGCCTGCATGCTCTGCAAGTGCTGGACCACTGAGCTGCACCTCAGCCCATTTTTTTTTTTTTTACTTTTTGAGACAGGGTCTCGCTAAATTACGCAGACTGCCTCTGGTCTCGAACTTGCGATCCTCCCGCCTCCGCCTCCCGAGCCACTGGGATTACAGGCGTGCAATTACAAGATCTTTATCAAGTTCTCATGGGAATGCTGCCCTCTCTGTGCCAGCCTCGGCACACAGCTGGTGCATCTTAGTTTCTGAAGGGAGTGGCTGTCAAGGACTCAGGCCTGGTGGCTAATGCTTTCAGGTGTATGGATGTGTTCACAGCCTCTATCTGGGGCCTCAGGTAGAGGTCTTCCGCAGGTGCCTTAATAGGGAGGAGCAAGGAAAACTTTAAGGAACTTCTCTTAGTACCCAGGACTTTTCCCTCCCCTTTCTCCTCCCCTACCTAGCCCCAAAGCTCATGAAACTACCAGTGTTATCAGGAATAGGCAGGAATCGGTGTTCCTGGAAAGCCATAAGCAATAGCTTGGTCCTGTGATCTCCATTTGAAAGAATTCAGACAAGACACAGGGAATACAGGGCACAATATGTTGTTGTTGTTGGGTGCCTTCCAGCCCGTGTCCTACTCATAGCGACCCTGCGTAGAACAGGCCAAACACTATTGTCAGTGCTTCTCTGCTATTCATAGAGTGTTCAATGGCAGATTGATTTTGGGGAGTGGGTTGCCAGGTCCTTCTCCCAAGCCTACAGTACCTGGTGTTCCCAGGATGTCTCCCATCCAAGTACTAGCCAGGTTTGACTCTGCTTAGCTTCCGAGACCTGACAGGATTGGATGCCACAGTGCTGTGGCTGCAGGAGGGCAGAATATAGGCAAGGTTAATTGTAAAAACAATAGTACTTGCTAAAGGAATAGGGACAGGCAATAGCTAACAGTTATTGCCAAGAGCAATAACTCTCACAGTTGAGTTTGTGCCTTGTGGGGAAAAGCACCCTGTACCTGGGGTATTACCAGGAACTGAGACACCTGAAGAACCTTGGAGAAACCTGGAGAAACCTTGGGTGTTTGGGTAAAATGACCTAAGATTAGGATGCTTCCCCAGGCAAATAAAAAGATAGGGAGCTCAGAAATTAAGCAAGCTTAATTTAGAAGGAAAAACACCTTGGTTAGAAGACAAGGTGGATGCACCCAAGAGATGATGGGGGACTGGAGTCTACAGAAGTCTCTGTCTTCTCTCTAGGTTTGTTGAAACCAGAGTAAAGCAATGGTTTGCCTAGGGTGAGATGAGCCCTGGGCACAAAATTCAAGCTCCACCTTTCCCTGTCAGGCAGAAGGAAAGCTTCCTGTTTAGTAATCTTTTGTGGTTTAGGGCATGTGGAGCCTCGGGCTTTTGTTTTGTAAAATGGATTAATGGACTTGTTTGGCATATTCCACAAGAATGAGCTCATAGGTGGATACCTTAGAATGGTCTGTCTTTGTTCATAGCCAGAGGACCCAGGCAGTCCTTTCTGTTAGGGTGTGGGATCCATTAGAATAATGCCTAGTCATTTTCCAAAAATTGTCCTTCTAATATCCTGGGAGGTCCAGTCCCAGGACATGGCTGAAAGTGGGGGCCATTTTTAATCCCCTTTCCTCCATGGCCCTTTAATATCTACCTACCTACCTAACACCAGGGCCTTTTGTTGGGAGCTTCTCAGCACTGAGAAGACCCTCAGTGTCAGCCACTAAGTTAAGCAGGCACCTTTAGGGAAAACTCCTATATTAATGTACCTTCAAAGTGTCCTTTTGTTTCAGGTAAAACAGCATGCCCAGAAATGTGTCCACCATCTTTACTTCTTGAACTATGACCTTAAACTGAACATACTCAGGAATGTGCCCAACTCTAAGGTGCTTTCCTATATGAATATGTATAGTTTCCCCAATAAAATCCCCATACTTCTTTTGTTTGGGGAGGGCATGACTTTGGAAATAACACTGGTGTTCTTACCTGCTGCAGGTAAAAACTTTTTCTTCACTCTTCTATCTCTTAGTTGTGCTTTTTGGATTTGTGCTCTCCATAATGTGAACCTTTTGCATTTGGTTATACAGGTCTCTGCTAATCCACTTGACCCTCAACTGGTACCACATTCCATGGTGGCCTGTGAAACAGGGAGAAGCCAGGCATCTTCCAATTTTAGCTTCTTGTTTACACCATTAGTAAGTAGGATCTTAATTCTTTCATTTATGGCTTGTTATTTTAGTTGGCAATTCCAACATCTTGCATTCTTGCTCTCTTCCCTAACCCTCTGCAGCTCAGCTGAGCTCCTGACACCTTCTCTTGCAGTTTTCATGTTGGTATGGGGAAGACATGGGGAACACAGGTAGGTGGGTCCAGAGTATAGGTCTGGGAATCTGGCATCAAAACCTCAGTCCTTGTAGTCAGTAAATAAAAGAATTTATAAGCAACACAGAAGTTATAGCAGAGTATATAGAAAAAGTTTATTAAAGATGTTGTTTGGGAGAAGGACCTGACAATCCACTCCCAAGGCAATCCCGAAACAGTCTGCCACTGAAAACCCTATGAGGGTCTCTATGAGTCAGATACTGACTCGACGGCACCTAACAACAACAACAACAACAACAACAACAACAACAAAGATGTTGTTAAGTGCCATTGAATCCTGACTCGTAGGGACCCTCATAGGGTTTTCAATGGCTGTTTCAGGATTGCTTTGGGAGTAGATTACCATGTCCTTCTCCCATTTTTGCGGTACTGGGGATTGAACCTGGGTCCTCAGAGAGTGCAGAGCAGCACTCTACCAATTGAGTTAAACTCCAGCCCTTTTTAAAGATAGTACACCTTTAAGGAATAATTACAGGGAAAATTGAGGCACTTAGAGACGCCTAGGTAAACCTGGACAGGAAATTGGAAAAACCTGTGTTCCCTGGGTGAACTGGCATAAGGATCCCCAAGGGAAAGTAAAGTAAAAGAGAACAGGAGAGCTAAGCAAGGTTTTAGAAGGAAAAGTGCCTGGTGTAGACAGAGAAGAGGGAGGAAGAAGGGAGAGGTGAGCATGTAGTTATTGGGAAGAGAAGAGCAGAGCAGAGGGAGAGAAATGAGGAGAAAGGAAGAGAGAGAGGAGGAGAGAGGAGAGTAAGAAGAGAGAAAGCCTGGGTGCATGTCCCCCTGGTTTTATTCAAACTAGGGAATTAGCCATTGGGTGCCCAGCTCTGGGTGTCCAATGTGACATGGACCTAGAGCTTATGTTTTATAAAAGGTTCAATAGCTTGCATAGGGTATAGTATCCATTAGAAAATGTCCTGTCAGTGTCCTCAAAGACACACATGGCTTCATTCATTATGTCTGAACAGCAGGAGCCACTTTCAATCCCTTTTTTCTTCATCTTGCCCACTAATGGCTAAGCTAGCTACCTAACGTCACTAGACTAGGCTATCCTTAAAGTCAAAAAACCTTTTTCTGAATAAGAATAGGGAATTTTTTCCCCCAGCATATCCTGAATCACAAACAGTGCTATATACTGGTACTTTGTTTAAAAAAATTTTTTTTTAATTGTGGTTGGGTGTATTAGCTCAATAATAGAGCACTTGCCTAGCACGTGTGAGGCCCTGGGTTTAATCCCCAGCATCACACGTAAATAAGAAAGATTTACTGGCTATTAGGCTAAGATGGCCCCAGGGCCTTGGGTTTCTATACAGGTAAAGTGAAACCTGACACTCTTCCAAACATGATGTCTTTCTCCAGGGATTGATCTCTCCTGACTACATGTCTGAAATATGTAAGACACAGTCTGGCCATTCTTGCTTCCAAGGAGCACTCTTCTAAGGAGCAGTCTGGAAGGTCAACACAAAAAAGGAAAACCCTCCACCAGATGGATTGGCACAGTGTCTGCAACAATGGGCTTACACATAAATATGATCATGTGCCTGGCACAGAATCGGGAAGTGTTTCACTCTGCTGTACATAGGGTCGCTATGAGTCAGATTCAACTCGATGGCACCTAACAACAACAACAAAGTGAAACCTACTCAGTGTAAATATTAAACTGAAATTTTAGTTTAACTTATCTGAAATTTCCAACTAACCTCTAACTAGAGAATTTCCACTTAAACCCATCAAATATTTTCTTTGTCTTGCTTCCTGAACACCTTATCAAAGTTTCCCCCAGTACCCACTCAGAGCCCAAACTGCTAGTGGTTTTGGTGCTGCCTAATTCATGAATCACTGTCTGCTCAAGTAAACTCATTAAAATTTTACTGTGCTTAAATGTCTCTTTTAACAACTTCAATATCATCTTGAATAATCACGAAAATTGCTGGGCCATGGTGGCACACACCTCTAATCCCAGGGACTCAGGAATCTGAGGCAGGAAGAGCACAGGTTTGAGATTAGAGGCAGCCTGCATAATTTAGGGAGCCCCTGTCTCAAGATAAAAAATAAAAAAGGGGTTGGGGATGCATCTCAGTGGTAGTGTGCATGCAAAAATATGTCCAAGGGCCTGGGTTCAATTATCAAGTGTGAAACAACGGCAACAACAACAACAACAAGATCACAAAAATTGCCTTTCGTATGGACAATTATGTGTCAGATACACTCCTGATCATATGAAGAACTATTGGACAGTTTTGGGAAGATGTGGAGTGACTACTTTAAGATATTTCTACTTGCTAATCCAGGCCACTCTCAGTCCCACACACTGACAGCATCCCATCAGCTTTAGAGTCAGGTCACAAGGAGGGGATAGGGTGAAGGCCTATAGTGGAGGCCCAGAGAATACGGCAGGTCTGTGCACCTCTTTGGTCCTGAAACCACTCCTCTCCACCCTCTTACTGTGTCTCCTCTCCCATTCTAAGATCAGGGTATAGGGATTTTAAGGACCACATCTGTCAAGATATATGAAGCCTTTGCAGATGATTGTGAAAGTTTACATAAATCTGATTGTCCCTATAGTGAATCAAATTACATTCAATTCTTCCATCAAGATTACCATCAAGTAGATTTACTAAATTTACTTCCAGTAGCTGTGGCAGGTAATAGGGAAAGAGCAGAATAAACAGAGACCTCTCCCTTTCCTAGTCTTTTCCCCTCTGAAACTTCTGGATCTTCAAGGGAGAGAGCCTGAAATCATACATGCCATCTATTGGAATCTGCATCTGATAGGACATAATTTCATCTGTTACTGATCATGTTCTGCCTGGGCTTCCTTTCTGCTGAATGGTAAATAGCTCTTCATTACCTCAGCAGTTTTTTCTGCTTGCTGGGCAGTTCCTGCTCATTGTGAAGTAATAATTAAACCAAAAATTAGAGCTGAGACAAAGTGATTTTTTTTCTCTCTGAGATCTGGGCATGGGTTGGGTGTGAATTGATCAGTCATTGGGTGCTGTCTAGGGAAGTTTTGCCTTCATCATTACCCAACTATAATCTAATCAAGACTTAAATCTAAAGCCATTTCCTGTTTGTCATGGTTTAAATCTAAAATGTCCCCCAAAGGTCATGTGTTTGAATGCTTGGCGTCCAGCTAATGGCATTGTTTGTGGAGGTTAAGGAACTTTGCAAGGTGGGATCTAGCTTTGTGGAAGTGGCTCCCTTGAGGGCAGGCCTTTGGAGTTACCCCAGACTCGACGTTCCAGCTGTGTTTTCTGCTTCCTGATCCACCATGATACGATGTTCTCCACCATGATATGATGTTCTCTGCCACCTGCCCCAGGGCCTGCCCTGATGCCATGCCTCCCTTCCTTTATTGACTGTGATCCTCCAAACGTGAACTTCCAATAAATTATTCATCTTATAAGTTTGTTTTGGTCAGTTTCTCTGCCATAGTGATACCAGCTGACTGTAAAACTGGTACCACAGAGCGAGGTCAGTGCTGGGCAGAAAACTGACCTTGTGGTTTTAGGCTGTTGGAACATATTTGTGAGAGGAGTTTGAAAGAGTTTGGCAATGCAGGTGAGAGAAGCCCTAGAATTCTGTAAGCAGAGTTTGAGGAATGTTTCTGGTGAGTGTTTGGAAGGCCAGATTGCCAATGGTGATGAGGACAGTAAATCCAGGACTCACAGGATTTCTGAGAAAAATGACTCTTTTGGGAACGGGACTGGAAGCAATTCATGTTACATTCTGGCAAAGAGTCTATGGTTTGCCCATGACCTAAAGATTTGAATAAGGCTGATTTTAGAAATAATAGGCTACCTAACTTGGTGGAAGAAATATTAAGGTAAAATAGTGCTGAGGGCATGGCTTCATTATAATTAGATGCTTTAAGCCATATTTATGATGAAAAATGGAAGAAAAGGAACAGGAGAAAAAGCTGAAAAAATAGGCAAAGAAAGAAAAAAACCTGCTGCCCAAATCTAAGGTTGTTGTGGACAGGGTGGGTTGTGGCAAGGAGGCAGTAATTGTTAAAGAAAACAGGAAAGCCTCAGGGTAAATCAGGATTTGAGCAGACTCCTATCTAAGGGTCCCAGGTGTGAAACAGCAAGCCCATTTAAAAGATTTACATTTAAAAATGTAGTGTCGTATGGAATCAGTCTAGATGTTCATCAACAGATGATTGGCTTACAAATGTGGTATATATACACAATGGAATATTACTCACCAGAAAAGAAAAATGAAATTATGTCATTTGCAGCAAAATGGATGGAATAGGAGATCGTCATTTTAAGCAAAATAACGCAGATTCAAAAAGAGAAATACCATATGTTTTCATTTATGTGTGGGAGCTAGATCTACCTTAAAGAAAAAAAGTATCCATATATATATGTATATATATATATACGTATATATATATATATATATATATATATATATATATATATATATATATTGTTGTTAGGTACCGTCAAGTTGGTATCTGTTTCGGGATTGCCTTGGGAGTGGATTGCCAGGCCCTTCTCCCATTTTTGTGGTGCTGGGAGTTGAACTTGGGACCTCAGAGACTGCAGTGCAGCACTCTACCAACTGAGCTAAATCCCAGCCCTGTATCTGTCTATCTATCTATCTATCTATCTATCTATCTATCTATCTATACAAATTGAACATATCTAAGATTAGAAAGCAGGCTAGGGTTTAGCTTAGTTGGTAGAGTGCCACTCTGTGGTCTCTGAGGTCCTGGATTCAATCCCTAGAACTGCAGCCCACTCCCAAAACAATCCCAAAACAATCAGCAATCAGTGGTTGAAACCCCTGAGTGTTGCTGTGAGTTGGACATGACTCAATGGCACTTAACAACAAGAAGATTAGAAGATACAAGGGAATCTTCATGGTGGGAACTAGTGAGAGGGGTAGGGACATGGAAAAATCAGGAGGGGGTACAGATGAGGATAAAGAGGAAGAAAACAAGCATAAAATAGAGGTGGTAATTCTACAAAAATCCCATAATGAATCTCTGTGTGTGTGTGTGTGTGTGTGTGTGTGTGTGTGTGTATGTGTGTGTGGTACTAGGGGCTGAACCCAGGGCCTTGTGCTTGCATGCTTTGCAAGTGCTGGATCACTGAGCTGCACACCCAGCCCATTTTTTTCTTTTAATTTATTTTGAGACAGGATCTTGCTAAATTACACAGATTACCTCTGGTTTCAAACTTGCAATCCTCCTGCCTCTGCCTCCCAAGTCACTGGGATTACAGGCATGTATCCCTGTGCCTGGCAGTCCCATAATGAATCTTATTATACTATATGTAATTTTAGAAAATCATATTATATCTCATAAACATGCATAATACTCATTACATATTAATCAAAAAATTGTAGCCAGGCGTGGTGGTGCACGCTTGTAATCCCAGTGGCTCGGGAGGCAGAGGTAGGAGGATCGCAAGTTCGAAACCAGAGGCAGTCTGCGTAACTTAGCGAGACCCTGTCTCAAAAAGTAAAAAAATGGGCTGAGGGTGCAGCTCAGTGGTCCAGCACTTGCAGAGCATGCAAGTGTGTGGGCCTGGGTTCAACCCCCAGTACCGCAAAAAAAAAAAAAAAAAAAAAAAAAAAATTGTTGTAAAATGTTTAAGGAAATCTAAGTGTCAACCATACTGATCTGATAATCATACAGTGTATGTATGAAACAAATTATCACTCCGTACCTCATTAACATGTGCAATCAAAATACTTAATAAAAAATAAAAATGTAGTGTCTGAAAAGTGAGCACCTCTGGGCTGCCCTGCTGCAGAAGGAAATGGTTCCTCAGCCTGAGCATTCAGAGGCCACTGCTCCCACTGTGGTTCAAAAGGGCCCATCCTGCTTGAGCTGGCAGCAACCCTTGGCGACATTCACTTAGTGCTGGCTTTGCAGGCATGAAGAATGCAAGAGTTAAAAGGTTATAGAGACTGCCATCAAGATTCCAAAAAATAGCCTGTGAGTCCAGGCAGTGTGTACCAGTGTTAGATGCCCTGAAGAGAACCCCCAGGAAGTTTCTGCATGAAGCATTAAGGGGGGAGCCTAACAAACAATGGAGACCCCAGGATATTGGAGATACAAGTACCATGAAATGTCTGCTACTGGGCAACAAGTGGATCTGGCCCAAGAGAGCCATGGGGGCTGAGCTACCCACTCCTATTCAAGTCCACACGATCCCTGATGCCTGATACCAGATAATGTCACATGTGCCAGAAGCCAAACTTGACATGACAGTGTCTCTTTGTCCAGCAGGATATTGGTCTTGCTTCTAATTGATCTTTCTCTTCTATGCTCCCATTCCTCCATTTTGTAATGGGAATGCTTAATCTGCACCATTGTATGTTAGAAGTATGTAACTTGGTTTTTTTTTTGTACCACAGTGGCGTCTGATCACATCAGATCTCAAAAGCTAAGCAGGGTTGGGCCTGGTTAATACTTAGATGGGAGACTGCCTGGGAACACCAGATGCTGTAGGCTTGGGAAAAGAACCTGGCAACCCACTCCCCAAAATCAATCCACCATTGAAAACCCTATGAATAGCAGAGAAGCTTTAACAATAATGTTTCACCTGTTGTATATATAGTCACTACGAGGCAGGTACCAACTCGATGGCACCTAACAACAACAACAACAACACAACTAAGTTTGCCTTGAGTCTCAGTGGAGACTCTGGACTCGGACTTTTGAACATGGTTGAGACTGTTAAGACTTTGGGGACTCTTGAAGTTGGACTGAATGCATTCTCCATTATGAAATGGCCATGGGCCTTTGGGAGCCAGGGGTGGAGTGTCATGGTTTAAATCTAAAATGTCCTCCAAAGGTCATGTGTTTGAACATTTGGTCCCCAACAAGTGGTGCTGTTTGTGAAGGTTGTAGAACTCTGGAAGGTGGGATGTGGCTTTGCAGAAATGGCTCCCTAGGAGCAGTCCTTTGGAGTTTACCCAGGGCCCACAGTTCTGGTTGTACTCTTGCTTAGTGAACTGCCATGACATGAGGGTGTCTGATGCCTGCCGTGCAGCCTTCCCTGCTGCCATACCTCCCTTCCTTTATGGACTGTGATCCTCTAAATATGAGTCCCAATAATTCATTCCTTCCATACATTTGTTTCAGTAGGTTTCTCTGCCACAGAGGTGCACCAGCTGACTAACACACCCTTGGAGACAACCTGCTTGGCTTTCTCTTTGGCATTTGATTTCTAAATCTCTCTTTAATAGGCTAGAAGATATGGAGTTGTCATTAATCCTGATTACTAACTGTCATCATCCCCCTCCACCTTCCCAAGTGGTGTCACATAACTTTGTCTCCTCCAACTTCACCAGAGCCCATTTGGAGAGGTGGAGTGTTACCTCCCCCTCACAGAAAGTGAGAATGAAGCTCAAATGACACCACAGCAGGCTGGAACTCTGGTAAGACCTCAGTGAGCTCTACCTGAGCCAGATCAGAGGGATCCAATCTTGTCTAGGGGCATGTGGTTCAGGGTTCAGCATTGTTTTCTGTTTGTTTTTCAATACTGGGGAGTTGAACTCAGACCATGCACATGCAAGGCAAGTGCACCACCACTGAGCTGCACTCCCAGGTCCTCATTTAAAAATTTTTTATTTTGTGGTAAGGTATCCCTAAGTTGCACAGACTGCCTCTGGCCTCAAACTTGTGATGCCCCTGCATCAGCCTCCTGTGTCTCTGGGGTTGCAGGCATGTGTCACAGTGCCAGTCAAGCATTGTTAAATACTATTAAGTAATTTTCTAGCTCTTTATGGTAAGCACTATTTAATGTTTTTGTTTGTTTGTTTGTTTTTTGTTTTTCCTATGAATAAGTAAAACTATCAAGACCAGCCCTTCAGTCCCTTAAATAATAACTGACAGAACTTTCCCTTAGCCTGGCTGCCTTGAGCCAGGAGCTGTCAGCCAGCATTCCCTTCTTTGGCAATCAGCTGGCTATTTTGAGCACTCCATAACCACCGTGACGAAACTCTACTCCAGCTGTAAGGTCCACTATAATCATGGCTGCTGCTGAAGCTACAACTCCTGCTGCAGGAAGACTTACTCTAGTTCCAACCACTCCAGGCAACCTGTACCAGTTTTGGAAGACTCCTGTCAGAGTAAGACAAACCTTAGTGAACTGTAGATGACCTTGCTTACCCTGAAGTTATCCTCATTCAGAACTGGAGGGGAGGCACATCCAGCATAAAGCCTGTGATTGGTGCAATGCAAGGCTTGTGACCAGTTCATAACTGAAGCTTGTGGTTGGTGCATATGTAAAGCTTGTGACTGGTAGAACTGGAAGCTGTGTACACAGGAGGCTGTGATTGGTGGAATTACAATTCAAGCACAAGCATGCTATGCTCCTTTTCTAGCTATATAAACAGCCTATTTCTCAGTATTGTTGGGTCAGTCCAGGAAATTCTCTCCTGTGCACTACCCCTCTGCTCAGTGTTGTGATGTTGTCAGGCGCTGTCGAGTAGGGTCCAATTCACAGCGACCCTATGTATAACAGACAAAACACTACTCAACACTGTGCTGTACCCGGCACTATTGTCAGTGGTTGTCTGCTATTCATAGTGTTTTAAATGGCTGATTGTTTAAGAAGTTCTGGGCTTCTGGGTCCTTCTCCCAAGCCTACAGTACCTGGTATTCCCAGACAGAAGGACTAACCAGGCCTGACCCTGCTTAGCTTCTGAGATCTGATGAGGTCAGATTCCAGGATAGTATAACTGTTGTTGTTGTTAGGTGCTGTCAAGTCGAGTCCGACTCATAGCGACCCTATGTACAGCAGATCGAAACACTTGCCGATTCTGTGCCAGGCAAACAATCTTATTTATGTTTAAGCCCATTGTTGCAGACACTGTGTCAATCCATCTGGTGGAGGGTTTTCCTCTTTTGCGTTGACCTGCCACTCTTCCAAACATGATGTCCTTCTCCAGGGATTGTTCT
>VMDO01027318.1:0-25403 GCA_007922755.1 Pedetes capensis
GGATATTATTCTATCACTGACAACATTGTATTTCATGACAGATCTTGAAATGTCTTTTTTGATGATGAATGCAACCCCATTTCTCTTTAGTTTATCATTCCAGCATAGTAGACCATATGACTGTCTGACTCAAAATGGCCTATGCCAGTCCATTTTAGCTCACTGATGCCTAGAATGTCAATGTTTATGTGATCCATTTCTCTTTTAACAATTTCTAACTTGCCTAGATTCATACTATGTACATTCCATGTTCCAATTATTAATGGATGTTTACAGTTGTTTCTGCTCATTTTGAGTCGTGTCACATCATCACATTGAGCACCCTGGGGTTTTACTCCATTTCCCTCATCACGGTATACTCTACTTGGAGGAGGCAACTCTTCCCCAGTAGTCGTTTGAGTGCCTTCCAACCTGGGGGCCTCATTTTCAGGCACTATATCTGACAGTGTTTCTTTGCTATCCATAGGGTTTTCAATGGCTAGTTGTTTTGGGAGTGGCTCGCCAGGTCCTACTCCCTAGTCTGTTTTAGTCTGGAAGCTCAGCTGAAAACCTGTCCACCTTGGGTAACCTTGCTCATGTCTAAGGTTACAGTGGCAGAGCTCTCAGCAACACGCAAGCCCCCACGGCAAACTGACAGACATGTGGGGGCTCTGATGGTAAAGTAATTAATACGAGGATGCATATATAGCATAAGAAAAAGAGAGGGAGAATAGAAAGAGGGAAGAAAGTAACACAAGGAAGGAAGCAAATAAAAATTAAAAAAAAAAAAAAAAAACCTCACGCATACACGCTCCCACCCACGTATAAAATCACTTATAGTCAGGTGCGGTGGTATACACCTGAATTCCCAGCAGCTTGGGGGCGAAGGCAGGAGGCTCGCAAGCCCAAGATCACAGGCAGCCTGCGCAACCCAGAGAGACCCTGTGTCAAAAAGTAAAAATATGGGCTGGGGGTGCAGCGTGGCGGTCCAGCACCTACAAAGCGAATAGGCGCAAGACCCTGGTTTCATACCCCCATACAAAACAACAAAATCAAAAAACAACAAAAAAAACAAACCAAAACAAAACAAAACAAAAAAACCCCATGAAACAAACAAACAAACAAAAAACCCAAAACAATAACAAAACAAAACCATGCATACACGCTCACACACACTTATTAAACACTTCTAGTCGGGTGCGGTGGTGCACGCCTGCAATCCTAGCGGCTTGGGGGGTGGAGACAGGAGGATCACAAGCCCGAGATCAGAGGCAGTCTAGTGGAAACTTTTAAGAAATGGACATGATGAGAGGTTTATGTCATTGGGGGATGTTCTTGAAGGGAATCATGGGAAGCCAGTCCTCTTTATCTTTTGCTCCTGGCCATGAGGTGAAGAGGCTTCTGCTACATGCTCCACCATCATGTACCTGATATCACTGGCCCAAAGCAATGGGGCCAAAGAGTTATGGGCTGAAACCTCAAAAACTGTGACCCAAAATAAACCTTTGCCCTTTATATGATGATTCTCTCAGGAAGTGGTTACACTAATGGAAATCTGACTAACGCAACCTTCAGGATGGTTGTTTTAATATTGTGTATATTTTCCTGCCACCCTTTATTTTGTTTCTGCTCTGTTTGGTTGTCATCACAAAATCTCAGAATGATGTATCACTGAAAAAGGATCTGATTTGCCTATCATTTTGGATTTTTATATTATATCATAATTTTTAGATGAAAAATACTGGTGGAAGCTGGGTGCCTTGGTGCACACCTATAATCCCAGCGACTTGGGAGGCGGAGGCAGGAGGATTCCAAATTTGAGGCTAAAAGCAGCCTGTGTAACTTAGTGAGACCTTGACTAAAAATAAAAAATTAAAAAATGAGCTGGAAGTTCAGCCCAGTGGTAGAGTGCTTACAAATATGTTTGAGGCCTGGGTTTAGCCCCCAAACACTGAAAAACAAACAGAACAACATAAAAACCTGATGGGACATGGTGCTTCTTTTTGCTACCCACTTCTGCAGTTTGACTTCATTGTTTAGAACCTTATCTTGATGAATTGAGTGCTGTTGCTTCATCCTATTCATCCAACTTCACTAGGGAGGAGGTGGGGAAGCATTAAGGTAACTAAGGGAGGAAATGATGGTACTGTTGATTGTTCCCTCTCTAGAAAGGCTGGACGGAGAGCAGCACTGTGATCGTGGCTGGTGCTGCATTTATTTCTTTCACTTTCTCCCTTCTTTCCTCTTGCATTTAGATTTTCTAAACTGAGGTTACCTTTAACTTTAGAGTTGCCTTTATAGGACTGTTGTTTCAGAAAAGTATTCAGGTCTCAAGAGGCTGCAGATTGGCAGCGTTTTGGGTTCATTTGTCTGCTCTCCTTCCTGGGCCATTGGTTTTGGACAAGAGGTATGAATTCATGCAGAACCTTTGTTGTTGTTGTTGTTAGGTGCCGTCGAGTCGGTATCCAACTCATAGTGACCCTCATAGGGTTTTCAATGGCTGTTTCGGGATTGCCTTGGGAGTGGATTGCCAGGCCCTTCTCCCATTTTTGCGGTGCTGGGAATTGAACTTGGGACCTCAGAGACTGCAGCGCAGTGCTCTACCCACTGAGCTAAATCCCAGCCAGCAGAACCTTTAGGAGTCACAATTACTACATATGTGTGATTAAGAGGCTCTTCATTCCGTGGTTCAAGTGGGTACCATATGAGTAACACTGAGTTGTTGAAAGAAGATAGCAAATGTATTCGTCTACATTTCCTTAGTAAATTATTAATTTTCTTAAAAATTGAGATGTGGCATGCTGTAGTAAATGGCACATATTTTAAGAGTGCAACTCATGAACTTTCATCTTCCTATCTATCATCAATTCAGCCTCCAGGTATCAAGAAGTAGAATAAGAAATAAATCAAGATATAGGAAATTTTTTTTGTAGTATTTGGGGCCTCAGGTCCTCAACCCAGGGCCTCAAACATACTTTGCAAGTGCTCTTCCACTGAGCTGTACCTCCAGCCCAGTTTTTTTTTTTTTTTTAATCCGAAGACAGGGTCTCACTAAGTTATACAGGCTGCCTCTGGCCTCCAACTTGCAATCCTCTTGCCTTCACCTCCTCAGTCACCACTGGGATTACAGATGTGAGCCACCAGGCCTGGTTTAAGATACAGGAAAATTCCAGCACTATAGATGACTTTCTCTTGCTCCTTCCCAATCAATATTTTACCACCCTGAGGTTTTCACTATTTGAGTTTCTGTCCCCATAGATTACATTGCCATTCTTGATATGTGGATGGAATCATTAAGTATGTACTCTTTTTAAAAAATTTTCTGTAGTATTTAGGGGTTGAACCCAGGGCCTCACACATATTTGCAAATGTTCTACCATTGGACTATACCCCCAGTCCATTTTTAATTTTTTAAATTTTTATTTTGAGTTACAGTCTCACTAAATTATGCAGGCTGCCTTTGGCCTCAAACTTGCAATCCTCCTGTTTTGGCCTCTCAAGTTGCTGGGATGACAAGCATGTGCCACCATCTCTGGAAAATATGTAGTCTTTTGCTATTTGGCTTATTTCACTTATGTCTGAGACTCATTCAGATTGTCTTCCAGTACTTTCTCTGCCCTCCTCAATATTTTATCTAAAACAATTTCAAATACACTGAGACACTGAGAGAATTGTACTCTGAACATGTATATATTCACTGCCCAGATCCCACACTGCTGTCATTTTGCAGCACCGTCTGCCCATCCATTAATCCAGCTTTTGATGCATTTCAGGGTTTCAGGCATCAGCTCTGTTTTCCTTAGCCACTTCAATATCCATGTCTTCCCTTTAGTGTACTTTTGATTTCCAAAATGTTTTGTGGACAACTGTGTTACAAAAATCTGTGTGTTTTTTTCTGAGAGATGGTGAAAAACCAGTGAAACATGGGTGCTTCAGTTTAGGACTCTGTTCAAACATTTCATAGTTTGGGGTTCAACATTTTTGTCCATAGCAATAGGAGTCAAGGGAGGAAAACAGTCTTGATTTGTAGCTTGTTTCTCTTTTGGGGTTGGAAGACTAGTTGGAACCCTGTGGATCCCACAGAGAGGCAGTGGGAAAGTTTCAGAATTCAAACAGGAGGAAATGAGATTCAGCCATGCAGGGAAAGAGGAATGGGGTCTTAGTTGTGCTTTGTGATTTCTGAAAGGAAAAATTAGGGAGCTGCTTCTTTCATTAAATCCTTAGGTCTGCTCTGGCTTCGTGCTTTCTCTTTATAGGAAACTGCTGAAAATAGAAGTTGTTTAGTCAAAGCCTAGGAAATGTGTATAGAAGGTTTC
Source organism: Pedetes capensis (assembly GCA_007922755.1). Lineage (NCBI taxonomy): Eukaryota > Metazoa > Chordata > Mammalia > Rodentia > Pedetidae > Pedetes > Pedetes capensis. The sequence goes on from VMDO01027318.1 coordinate 4,296, forward strand.
TGAAAATGGAATATTTTTTCTCAGATTTTTATTTTTAAGGCAGGTGGGCAAGGTTGTGAAATACATCTCAGGGGAGAAGAATATGCAATGTATTTCTGAGATGAAGGGAAGCCTGAAAAGGACACTAGAGACCACCTGGTCTCTATTCAAATTTTTATGCTTTGGGGAGGCTTTAAAAAAACACCTCCAAGACTCTGATCTGATTGAACACAGGTGGGGACTAGACATTGAAATTTGTCAAAAATTCTCCAATTGATTCTAATATGCTGTTGATGTGAGAAATTTTGAGATCACGTAAGCTTTTTACATCTACCTTTGCTGATATTTTAGAAGATACAAGAAGAGAAAGTGATGGTCCGTGTGTATTTCTAGGTTAACCAATGCACAATTAAGGCTGAAGCATAAAGTAGAAAGGATTAGTTCCAAATTGCCACCCAAAGAGGATGCTCTTTGCAAGTATTCTGGGCTCAGAGGAATTCATTCCATAAATGCTTTGTTTTTATGTCAGCAAACAGAACTGATTTGGAATTTCTTTACAACATGAATCTAAATGATCATATATAGACTCCATGGGGGTGGATTATACAGGATCCTGTAATAGCGGAGGAGGTCTATGTCCTTACATGTGTAAGCTGCTGTCTGTGTTGGTATTCTGTGCTGGTATTGTGGCATTAGATGGAAGCAACACTGTGGAAAAGACAGCTGATAGGTACTGAGTGCATGGTTCAAGAGTTTTTAGCCCCACAAACACTATGCAGCCAGTTACCTGCATCCTTTGAGGGGTCATTGCAATCTACTCTCTTCATCAGAGCAAGGTGATACTTACCAACCATCCTTTCATGTATTTGTATTTTAATCCCCAAATCAATTGCAAGCATATATTATGAACTGAGTTGATTTGGCACATGTTTATATAGCAAAGATTTTAGTTGACTACAGCTATTAGAAATAAGTGTATAGTGATACCTCTAGTCCATTCCTCACTGAGTAGGAATGTGTGGAAACAAGAATAATGTCATATGAAAAATGGTAATAGAAATGCGACAATTCTGAAGGGCTTCATTACCATATAAGAATTATTATGTGTTGTCCCTGAAAGTCATACTAAGAGGAATGAATATCTGTTAAGGTAAAGCTAACATTGGCTCTTTGCAATAATTATTGTTAGCATTTTTGACACTTGCTATGTGTCAGTGCTGAAAGTTGTACGTAGTTTGTTTTCTTAAATACTAACAAGAACTCTGAGATAGATAATCTACTTTATAGATAAATGAGGAGACTGAGGCTTTGGGAGAAACATGCTTAAGATGAGACGTTGAGCTGAAACTCAAACTCAGGTCATCTGATTCCAGAACTTGAGCTGTTCATGACTATCTCCCAAAGAAAAGCGTTCCACACTTTATTGGTTGCCTTGAGGATTTAGCAGGCTCTCTGTCCTGTACAGAGTTGCAGAAGCAGGTGGGAGCTTCTACTTCTGAAACTTTAAGAACCTTTGCACCTGGGAGATCCAAAGCTACACTGGAATTGGCCTCTGGTAGGTAAAGTTGATAGTGTGGCATCATGTGGGGAGGAGTACGGCTTTTGGAGTTAGAAGACTTGGGTTTAATGCCCAGCTCTAGCATCTCCTAGTGGTCATGCCTAGGTTTTTGTTCCCTCCTTTATGAAATAGAAACATTTCTACCTTTCACCATTATTGTGGACATTAGGGATAATTCATGTAAAGTCTTTGCCATTTAATATCTAATTATAATAATTATTCAATTATTATTCAGCTTATTATTCATAAGCTGGCATGACCTTTAGCTTATGCTAGGAATGACCATCACAGGCTTGGCTATAGTGATTTGGCTGATGAATAAGGCAGAAAAAAAATTGACTTTAATTAATTAGGCTTTTGACTAAATTGAGCCATGTGTGAAATTTTACTGGGTTTTTATATTCCTAGGGCTGGGATTTTGCTCAGTTGGTAGAGTGCCACTCAGTGTTCTCTGAGGCCCTGTGTTCAATCCCCAGTACGGTAAAAATGGGAGAAGGACCTGGGTGCCCACTCATGAAACAATCCTGAAATAGCCATTGAAAACTCTATGAGGGTGGCTATAAGTCACAACAAATGAATATGAATGGTTGTTTTGGGTTGGGAAACCTGACAAAAACTACTTTCTTTATAACATGCCATTGTTTACATCAAGAAGAGAGTATACTACTTGTTATTTTCTGAATTAGAGGTCTTATCCTTTCAGAAAAGAAATTTATTGTTCTGCACATTTTATGCCTTGAAATCAACCTGTGAGTTAGCAAGCTTATTCATAGGTGCATATTATTTTGGCCACTTTAGGGAAAATAGAAATCTAATTGTACCTTAGTTTAGGTTTTAAACATTTCATAACTTATTTAAAATCTTCTGTGCAACCAGAAAGACAAGTAGTGCATAGTATTACTTAAATGTGATGCTAAAAAGTTGATTGCAAAGAAGTAGAGCATAGAATAGTGTTTACCAGAGCCTGGGAAGGGTGTGGGGCAGGAGGGATAGAGAGAGGATGGTTAGTGCTTTGCAGAGGTGCACTTGTATAGGAGGAATAACTTCTAATGTTCTATCGGACAGTAGGATAAGTATGGCTGACAACAATTAATTATTTCAAAATAGCTAGTAGAAAGGATTTTGAATGTTCCTAGCTCAAAGAAATGGTAAATATTTGAGGTGATAGATATACCAGTTACCCTGATTGATTGTTAAACATTGCATACATGTATTAAAATGTCACACTGTACTTCATAGGGATGTACAATTATGGTGTGTCAAATAAATATAAAAATATATCTAAAAATAAAGTAAAATCTTCTGCACATAGACCGGGGCTAGACCTCCTACTTTGTAGTGTAATAAGGAGTTTCCCAGTTATCGCAGGGGAAAGAAGTTACCTTAAAGATAATTATTATACTTTATACCACTGTATATTTTTACAATTTCAATGTGAATTTTGAATAAGATGGTTAGAATAAGTAAGATAATTTTTCCTGCACACTCTATGCCTATCTAGTCGTAGGACAATTGCTGGCTGTGCTGCCCAGGATGATATATTTCTTTTGAAGGAATTATTTTTCCATTGAATATTCTTGATTCTAGAGGAAAGTCATTTGAGAAGCTTTCAAATCAAGTAATTTTACTGGGTTTTTAAAAAGAGTAAATATTCAACTAATTGATTTAGCCTTCTCCTTCCTATAAAATTTTATTGACAAAAATAAAGCTTCTTGATGAAACAGGAAGAAATAGAGGAAAATTGGGCTGAGGAGGAAGAATCATAAAGTGGAAACAGAACAGCAGAAGATAGAGAAAGAAGAAGAGAATATTCCCAAGGAAGAGAGACCAAGGCATATAAAGAGAAGGAAGAAAGAAACAAATCAATGGGGGAACTTGGTGAGTTTGAAAGTGTGTGTATGTGTGATTTCACAGCTATTGAATTCCAATATGAGTGACCGTTTCATTCTATTATCTTCATAGCCGGGATAATCAAATTTTATCCTAGGAGGATGGAAGGTGCTAAATATCTATGAGTGGGCAGTTTAGGGCCTTGGCATCCATGTCTACATAGATGAGCTACATTTCATTAAAAAGATGAATGAACAAGAAACCAAAACCCTAACAAAGAAACAAACAAAATTAACCCCAGCCTGGCTTACACCCTGTTTACCTAATCCCAATGGGTGTCTCTACTAGAGTTGAGATTGGATGCTAATTAAATAAAGCCAGGGCTCCACTAGCATGAAGGAAGGGAGGAGTAGATGGTGGTGGGCAAGAAATAGTGTCCACTACAAATAACTGCTATGGACAAAGGGCTGAAAATGATACCAAGGGGAAAAGACAAATGCAACTTCTATAAGTTTGAGGAGAGAGAAAAACAAATGAATAAGTACAGTAAAAAGTCATGAAGGCAATCAAAAACCAAAACCCAAACCAAAAACCAAACCAAACAAAGTCATGATTTTCAAATAGAAGTGTAAACTCTGAAACTCCTTTCATTTTGAGGTATGGGGATTCAAGGGGAAGGTGAGGTAATTTTGCTGGTTGTCCCATAGGCTCTTCTTCTGTTGTGTGTACTCCTTGCTGCTCACAGTGGGGATATTGAATCTTCCTTGTCTTGGATTCTATCCTTCTTTCCTTCCTTGGTAAGCATGGGGTGAAAATTTAATCAGTTCTTAACTGAGTAGTCCAGGTAGTTTTCTCAAGTCATACTGAGTTGACGAGAAATTCAGTTCATGCTATATCTATCCCTTGCAATCTCTAAATTGAGACCCAAACCTTGAGGGCTGACCTACATGGACATTGCTCTGTTCCCTAATGCTCCCTTCTCTTTAACTTGTTTCCTGTGGGTGACCTCTGTGCCCTTCTGTATCCTGGTTATATTTTGAGACGGTCCATGCTGCTGCCTTCCATCCTATCATCACCTATTCTCTTCTGTGTTGTATTAGTCAGTTGTCGTCGCTGTTGCAAAAAACCAACGCAAACAAACTTATAGGTGAAGAGGTTTATTGGGAATTCAGTTAGAGGATCCATTCATATGGTGGCAGAGTAGGCATGGTGGCAGTGGCGGCAGTGCCTGTGTGGATGACTTTACAGCATGGAGGATCAGGAACAGAGATAGACCCAAGTCTCCGTGTGTGTGTGCGTGCACGTGTGTGTGTGCGCGTGTGTGTGTGTGTGTGCGCGTGTGTGTGTGTGTGTGCGTATCTCCAAAGACCCACGTCTATTCCTACTACTTCTTCAAAGCTAAGACTCATTTCCCCAAATTTCATAACCTCCCAGGACAGTGCCACCAGCTGGGGACCAAATGTTAAACCATATAACCTTTGGGGGACACTTTATGTTTAAATTATGACACATGTTTTGTTGATCTTGATGCCTTCATTGTCTAATAAGTGCCAGACTTTCTTTTCTGCCCAGGACTATTGGCCTTGCAGAGGAAGGGGTGAGGATGATTCCATGAAAGGGGGCAGTGTGGTTGGGAGTGGAGAGAAAAGCCATAACAGATGTTTACTCTTTTTGGCAGCTGGCTTGCTCCCAGAGCCTGATGTTCATGCCTCTTTATCAGAGAATTGACTTCTTCCACATTTAAGTGAGGAATTAATATTTAAACATTAATTAATAATATTTAAATAATTAAAATATTTAAAATATTTTTTTCCTAATATTTCTCAAGAATGAGTTGGCTGTATTATGCTAAGGCAGCATTTATGTGCCTTTCTTCTCTGGCTTACATGATAAGGTATCCTTACATAGGCTCTTAATGAATGACATCACACCCAAATTATGTTAGTCTGTAGGCCTGGTGCATGATCAGTGAGGGGAAGGACAGAAGTGGAAACTAGAAAGAATGACTTGTGATCTGGTGCTATAGGATGTTTGTAGGGAGGAGGTAGCATTTGGACTGGGCTTTAAGGACTGGGATATATGGTTAACAAGAATAGCGGATGAGGATGGGCACTCCTGGGGCTGGGGAACTAGTTGGATATAAAGCACGGAGAAATAGACACATATATCCTATGCTGGAAGAGTTTTCCTTTAGAGACTAAAATTGTACTTTGACACTTTGCTTTAATCTTTAAATTTTTTTCTTCTGTTTCCTGATATATTTCTTTGTTAAAGTATTTTTTTTTAAAACTAAGTCTAGTAGAGCAAGAATTCCCCCAAACTTATATTTAATTCTTGACTTTGTTCTCTAGGTAAGAGTGGCAAGTGAAATTGGGTTTAATTACATTACTTCTTTCAGTTTAAAAATAAAGTGATAACACCATGCTCTGAATCAATGCCTCAGATTGGGGATGAGGATTGGTGGATGACAGTAGAGAGTAATTTTCACCAAGAAGAATTATGGCTAATAAAAGATATTTGATTTTAGTTATGTCCTAATTCTTCATGTATCAAATTAAAGTTCCAGGCTAAGAAATTAATTTTATATCCTGATGATTTCCCCAAAGTATCAATCATTATATGGTAATTCTTTTAAAGCCTAGCAATATGAAACTACAAGTCATCCAAATTCTGCATATTAAAATCTGATTGTTTTTCTTGCTGTCTTTTATTGCTTCTCATCTTTCTGTCTTGCCTGTCTAATACTTCACCGCTAATGAAATGAAGTGAAAAGAGTGATCAGACACCTTTCTATTATGTTTCAGGGAAAGATCAATTAAAATGCCTGTGGCTGTGTTTGGGGACAGCTGAAAATATGTTCCCCTCATTTGCCATTTTGATAATAGTACAGCCATACCATCCTGGCATCTGATCTCGTCAGATCTTGGGAGCTAAGCAGGTTCGGGCCTGGTTAGTCCTTAGATGAGAGACTGCCTGGGAATACCAAGTGCTGTAGGTTTGGGAGAAGGATCTGGCAGCCCACTCCCAAAACAATCACCCATCAAAAACCCTATGAATAGCAGAGAAGCACTAAGATAGTGCCAGTCATGGCACAGTGTTAGGTAGTGTTTGGTCTCTTGTGGATAGGGTCTCTCTGAGTTGGACCCAACTCTATGGCAGCTAATAACAAGAAGAATATTTGAAAGAAATACACCTAAAATAAAAGCAGAGATAGCCATAGCTGGGAATAGTTCCTTGGTTCCATGTTGTGTGCAGCTTCTAATTGGGGAAGGAGACACCAAAGATGATGTGAAGCCTATAGGTAGTTGTGATCAAAGAGTGGCAAGTATTGGCATAATGCTCTCTTGATATCTGCCAAGGAACTTTTATCACGTCATGATAGAGGATGTTACTTATTCTCTTGGCCTCCTAGCTTAAATCTTTTAAACCTGTACAGGATTTATATCCTAACTTTACATTAAAGGCCCAATTCATCAAATATTTGGAAGGGATCTTAGATACCATTTAGTCCAAATCATGTGGTTCAGATTGCATCTTGAGAAATGGACTTAGAAGAAAAAATACCAACAGAAGCCAGGAAATAGAATTGTGGATATACCAGTTAAGTTGCTCTTGGTAAAAAGCAGAGGTCTCTTCTAGAGAGACTTATATTTGAAAAGGTAAAAAAGAGTAGAAAAGACACCTGATGGCCAAAGGAGCCTAAAGAAACAACATCAAAGCTGATAAAGGTAAAATTTCAATTTAGAAGATAGCCTTTCAGGTGTCAGACTGGGTAGCTGATATCCTAATATGGATGGCTCCAAGGAATGGCTAGGAGAAAACAATGGCCACAGGAAATGCCACAGGAGTCAATGTTAGTCTTGAGAAACATTTCTCTTACCTATTAATCCATTCTACTACTAAAATTCAAGACTGCTCAATCCTTCATTTTCAAAAAGATGACTGTTTTCAAGTGTGCCCTGTTGAAATGATATTGATTTGTTTCCTTTCCAAAATTGGCTATAAAACAAATTTCAGATCATGAAATTATTTTCACCATGATTAGTATAATTAGAAGGCAATATTCTCTCAGGGAAATTTTTTGTTGACATTGAATGCAAAACAAAATAAAAACCTTATACATAAAATAGTCTACTGCCTTTTGAAATCATATACTACCTTCAACTGAAATCCTGTAAAATGTTACTGACTTCAAGTCTTAAAAGGCAGATATGCTGCCAGAAATTTTATTCTTATAGGAGTAAATTTATTTTGAGGAAAATGCTCTGTCAAATATCCCTGCTTGGAAATTAAGCCTTTAGTGATAGTGTGAAAGGATGTTGTTATGTAACAAATTACTACAAATTTGGCAGCTTAAAGCAGTTTTCATTCACTTTCTCACAGTTCTGTGGGTCAGATCTGGAGATGAGCTTCTGTGCTCAGGGTCTTATAGGGCCAAAGTCAAGGTGTCATTGGGCTGGGCTCTCTTGTGGAGAAGAATTTGTTCCTAAGCTCATGCAGCTTGTTGTTGTTGTTGTTAGGTGCGGTCGAGTTGGCATACGACTCATAGTGACCCTCTGTACAACAGGGGAAACACTATTGTCAGTGCTTCTCTGCTATTCATAGGGTTTTCAATGGCAGATTTTTGGGAGGGGGTTGCCAGTTTCTTCTCCCAAGCCTACAGCTTCTGGTGTTCCCAGGTGGTCTCCCATCCAGGTACTAACCAGGCATGACCTGCTTAGCTTCTGAGATCTGACGGGATCGGATGCCACAGGGCTATAGCTGTAGGCTATGCAGCTTATTGGCAAGATCTAATTCCTTGCAGCTGTGGGTCTGAGGTCCTCATTTCCTTGCTAGCTGCCAGCCCTGGGCAGCTCACTGTTCCCAGAGGCTACCCATCCTCCTTTAAGTCCAGTTTCCTCCCTCTTCAATGCCTCAGTGGGGCAGAAAGTCCTTCTCATACTCTCTAGCTTCCCCTTCTGCCATCATCTGGAGATAGTTTTCTATTTTAAAGGGATGATGTGATTACATTGGGCCCACTAGGTTAATCTCCCTTTTGCCATATAATCCCAGGGGTGATGTCTTATTGTTTTCATGGGTTCTAGCCACATTCAAGTAGGAGGAGACTATGAGAAGCATTGGAAACCATTCCAATAAACTCAGATTTCTGTATCCCAAATAAATATTTTCCTTTAAAACTCCAAGACATTAGCTAAAAACCAAATGAGTGTTAATTTCTGCATTGTTTTTGTATTTAAGGCACTTTGAATAGATCTGTACTTTGAAGTGTTTTCAACTTTAAAATTTTTTAGCCCAATTTACATTTTAGTTTAATATATAGTTTTTTCAGATTATGTCTGACACATAGTCATATATTTTATATAAATATGTATGTTTATATAATACATGAAGAACATAAATAAGTACTGTCATTGTTTTTGTACATATACCTTAAATTTTTTTCTTTTTCTCAGTTCTAGGGCTTGAACCCAGGGCCTTGCACATGCCAGGCAAGTACTCTACCACTAAGCTGCACCTCCAGTCCCTTTTAAAATTTATTTATTTTTATTTATATTTTTGTGGTACTGGAGGGTTGAACTCAGAGCCTTGAACATGTTTTTGCAAGTGCTCTACCACTGAGCCACACCCTATGCCCAGTTTTCACTTTCTATTTTGAGATATAGTCTCATCAAATGCAGGCTGCCTTCTTGCTTTGTGAGTTGCTGGGATGACAGTCATATACCACCATACCCAGAAACTTAATTTTGTTTTTATTTGCTAAATTGTGCAGGCTGTCTCTGGCCTTGAACCTGTGATCTTCCTGCCTCAGCCTCCCAAGTACTTGGGATTACAGATGTGTGCCACAGTGCCTGGCTTCCTTAAATGTTTTTTCTGTGTACATAGCTTGACTATTGTGAATAATGCTACAATGAACATGGTGGGGTGCTGATGACTCTTTAAGATGCTGATTTCACTTCCTTTGGAGATAAACCCAGGAATGGGATAATTTAAATTCCATACTGTTTTCAATGATTTACATTCCCAATGTACCAATTTACTTCCTCATCCACAATGTACATTGGGTTCCTTTTCTCCACATCCTCATCAATACTTCTTATCATTTGTCTTTGTTGTTGGTACTATTGTTTGTTTGGGGATGGAGTTTAGCTCAGTTGGTAGAATGCTGTGCTGTACTCCCTGAGGACCCAGGTCCGATCCCCAGCACCACAAAATGTGAGAAGGACAGGACAATCCACTCCCAAAGCAATCCCCAAACAACCAGCCATTGAAAACCCTATGAGGATCACTATGAGTCAGACCCGACTTGATGACACCAAACAACAACAAAGCCCTGTCATTATTATGGGAGAAGGATGTAGCAGTCCACTCCCAAGGCAATCCCGAAACTATCAGCCATTGAAAACTCTATGAGGGTCGCTATGAGTTGGACATGACTCGACAGCACCTAACAGCAACAACTGTTTTCCATGATTTACATTTCCAATGTTCCAATTTACATTCTCACCCACAATGTACAATGGGTTCCTTTTCTCCACATCCTCTCCAGTACTTATTATTTGTCTTTTTTTTTTTTGGTTGTTGTTTGTTTGTTTAAGACAGAGTGTCATTACAAAGCCCAGACTGGCCTTGGACTTCCAATCCTCCTGCCTTAACCTCCCAAGTACAGGGATTATATGTATGTGCTACTATACCTGGCTTCTATTTTTGATTTTTTATAGTAGCCAGCATAATAGGTATGAGGTGATATTTTATTATGGTTTTGATTAACATTTGCCTGATGATTAGTAAAGTTGGGCACATTTTCATATACCTATTGGCCATTTTGATCTTTGGAAAAATGTCTGTTCAGGTCCTTGGACAATTTAAAATTGAGGTATTTATGAATTGATACTGGGTTGTATTGATTTCCTTATGTATTTCACATATTAGAATCTCATCAGATGTATGGTTTGCAAACATTTGCTCCCATTCTTTAAGTTGCCTTTCTGTTTTGTTAATTGTGTTCTTTGCCATGCAAGAGCTTTTTGATTGACATAGACCCTCTTATTTATTTTTGCTTTTGTTGCCTTCTGATTTTGGTGTCCTGCCCAAAAAAATCATTGCTAATACCAATGTCAAGGAACTTTCCCTCATGTTTTCTTGTAGTTTTATGGATTTAGATATTACATTTCAGTCTTTAATCCACTTCATGTTGACTTTTATATGTTTATAAGATAAGGGTCTAGTTTTATTCTTTTTGCATGTGGACATATAATGTAGATTCTCAAATCTAATCTGCACCCTTTTTATAATTTTAGAGGGCTACAGATCAAATGAAGATCAGAATTGCATGCAGATTGGAGAGCTCTCTGATGTGAATCCGATCCACGTATGATTCTAATCCACATCTGATTTTGTAGCCCTCTAAAACTGTTGAAAGGATACAAGTTAGAATCAAGAATATATGGTAGTTTTTTGAGCAGCATCAATTGAAAAGACTATCCTTTTCCACTAATGTATTTTTGGTGCACTTGTTGAAAATTAGATGACTGTATGGTTATTTCTGGACTCTCTATTTTGTCCCACCAGTCTATATGTCACCTTTAATATTGATACCATACTGTTTTGCTTACTGTCACAGTTTGAATCTAAAATGTTCCCCAAAGGTCATATGTTTGAATATTTGGTTCCCAGCTGGTGACACTGTCCTGAGAGGTTATAGAACTTTGGGAGGAAGGATCTAGCTTTACAGAAGTCAGTCACTAGGGGTGGGCCTTTTGGAGTTTATCCTGGACCTGTGGTTCCTGTTGCCCTCTTTGCTCTCTGCTCCCGATATGCCATGATGTGAAGTGCTTTGTGCAGGCCCCACCATGACTGCCCTCCTGCCACACCTTCCATCCCTATGGAAATTCTTCTAACCATAAGCTTCTAATAAATCATTGTTGTTGTTAGGTCCTGTCAAGTGAGGTCCATCTCATAGTGGCCCTCATAGGGTTTTTGATGGCTGATTGTTTCAGGAATGGGCTGCCAGGTCTTTCTCCCATTCGTGCAGTCGTGGGGATCAAACATGGGTCCTTGGAGAGTGTAGAGCAGCACTCTACCAACCGAGCTAAGTCCAAGCCCACAATATTGTCTCAGTCACTCACTCCCATAGTATTGTCTCAGTCAGATTCTTTGTCATAGTGACATACCAGCTGACTAATACAATTACTATAGTTTTGTAATATGGTTTGAAATTAGGAAGTGTAATGCCTCCAGCTTTGTTCTTCTTTTGCAAGATTTCTTTGGCTATTTGAGGTTATTTTGTAGTTTCATACAAAGTTTATTTATTATTATAATTATTATTATATGCAATATTCATTATAAAATATAGTTTCATTATACCATTTTCATACATGCATATAAAGTACTTTGATTATATTTACCCGCCCCCATTACCCTCACTTATCACTGGCCATTTTGACAGTAATTGCATTAAATCTATAGATTGCTTTTGGTGATATGGGCATCTTAATAATATTAATTCTTTGAATCTATTAAATGGATATATTTTTTTCTTTCATTTGAGGTTTTTCAATTTTCTTCATTAAAATCTTATGGTTTTCAACATATAGATCTTTAACCTCCTAGTTAAATTTATGCCCAAGTATTTAAATTATATTTGATACATAATGTATAGAAATCCAACTAAGTTTAGTATGTTGATTTTATATTCTCCACTTTTATTGAATTAATTTGTTAGTTCTAATAATTTTGGTGGAGTACTTAGGGTTTTATTGTATGTAACATTATTTTCCTGGATGTGGTGATGCATGCTTGGAATCCCAGTGACTCAGGAAGATTGCAAGTTTGAGACCAGAGGCAATCTGAGTTACTTAGAGAGGCTCTGAGTCAAGATATAGATAAATAAATAAATAAATAAATAAATAAAAGTGATAGGATGGAGCTCCGTGGTAGAGCACTTGCAAAGTACACATGAGGCTCTGGGTTCAGCCCCTAAGTACCACAGAAAGAAAAGTTATTGCAAGCAGGGACAATTTAATCTTTTCCTTTCTTATTTGGATGTTTGTTTGTTTATTTTTCTTGCCTAGTTGCTCTGGTTAGGACTTCCAGTACTATGTTGAATAGAAGCAGTATGAGAAAACACCCTTGTCTTATTCCTGATTTTAGAGGAAAAGCTTTCAACAGTGATTGGGGCAATATCTATGGCTTAGTATACATGGTCTTTATTATGTATAAGTACATTCCTTCTATATATAATTTGTTGAAGGTGTGTTGAACTTGGCCAGGCCTATTGTAATTGTGATAGAGCTATCAACATTCGCTCTTGGGGGAGGGTGGAGGGAGGACAGAAGAACCTCTGAAGACCTCCACAAGACCTTCCACTGAAGTGCCAATCATTCTTTCCTCTTGTCCCAGCTGCATGTGATGCTAGGTTATATAAAAGGTTAACAATTGGCTGTGGGTGGGACTTGGTGGTGGTGCAGCTTCCAGTGGACATCTCAGTGGGGATATTTTGGAGAAATTCTTCCTCTGGATGGAGCTGTATGTAAAGGCTATTTGTGAATCACTAAAGCCCCTATAAGAAATCTCAATAAACTATTGATTCATGAAGTTTAATGTGTGATCTGTCCTTTGGTCTCCCTGTATTCCCTCTGGCTTTTACATAAGGATGATTTGAGTCTGCTACTGAAATTATTGTATTCTTCAGTATTCTTTAGTTCTAGAATTTCTGTTTTTTTTTTTTGTTGTTTTTTGGCTGTCCTGGGGGTTGAACCCAGGGCCTCCCACTTGCATACTTTGCAAGTGCTGGACCACTGAGCTGCATCCCCAGCCCATTTTTTTTTTTTTTTACCTTTTGAGACAGGGTCTCACTAAATTACACAGACTGTCTCTGGTCTTGAACTTGTGATCCTTCTGCCTCTGTCTCCCCAGCCGCTGGGATTACAGGCATGTGCCACCATGCCTGGCTTGTTTGGTTCTTTAAAAACTATTTATTGTCTGGCACGGTGGCTCGTGCCTGTAACCCCAGAGACTTGGGAGACAGGGCAGGAGGATCATAGATTTCAGGCCAGAGGCAGCCTGTGTAACTTAGTGAGACCCGCCCCCCCAAGATAAAAAATAAAAAAAAATGTGTAGGAGTGCAGCTCAGTGGTAGAGTACTTTCAGAAGTAGTGTGATGCCCTGGGTTGAGGCCCCTAGACCACACACAAAAAATGGCACTTCTTTATTAAGCTTCCCATTTTGTGTATGCATTGTTTTCCTAATACTGTTTTGTTCCCTATTTGTGTTCTCTTGCACCTCACTGAGCTTTTAAGAGATGACTATTTAAGTTGTTTGTCAGGCAATCTGCAGATCTCCATTTCTTTGGGACTAGTTAATGGAGCTTTATTAGTTTCCTTTGGTGGTGTTGTGTTTGCCTGATTCTCTGTTATCAGTGTAGCCTTATGATGGTTTCTGCATTTGAAGGAGCAAACATCTCCTCCAGCTTTTACAGACTGGTGTTGACAGCTAATAATCTTCTATTGTTCCACATCTAGGCTCTTGGGATTCCCTCCAGGGTCAGTCAAGTGGGGTTGGGAGGTGAGTCACATGGCTATTGCTGTTTCTGCAGCAGTATTTAAGTTGGAGGGAATGTTCCCAGGGACCCAAGTAAGTATAAGTTCTGTCTCCTCCCTGGGCAGACTGGACTGCCTCTAGGACCTTGGTAAGTATGGCCTATACAGGAACCAGGGTCTGCTTTAGGGTCCACAGTTGGTTTTCCTGCCAGTGAGCCTATTGCTAGGTGCGCTGATAGGTGTGGCTCCTTCTGAGATTCTTGGACAGGTCCTTTGGGGTCATTGGGTAGGTTTCTGAGCATATAAGACTCATCCTGGTCCATTGTTTAGAGTGCTGGAATTGAGTAAGAGGCTGCCTCAGGGTCCACAGAGCAGACTGAAGTTTACAGTCCTGCTAAGAGTAGCATTAATCTTGCTGGACTCCATGTCAAGGAGGACTACCCCTAGTTACAGCTGGGCAGGGCTGGAGACAAATTACAGGGCCACTTCAGGATCTGATGTGAGACTGAGGTTGGCAAGACTGCGTTCCAGGGGCACAGATGGGTGTGACTCCCAGTGGGTTTCTGAGTGGGCAAGGTTGCTCTTCCACCACAGAAAACAGAGGGTGAAGCCAAGTAGTATAAGGCCATTTCAGGGTCTGTGATGGGATTGACATTGACAAGTCATGGATTGGTATGACTCCAAATTGTGCCCTAAGAGAACATGACTTCTCTCAGATGAAAACCAAGAGGATCTTGAGCCATGTCATAGAACTACTTCAGGATACACTGCTAGGACTAAGACCCCATAGCCTTATCACCCATGACACAGGTGGGTGTGACACACCTCCTGGGCTCCCTGGCAGCTAGTTCCAGTGGTAGGACCAATGCCAAATGAGGTTGTCAATGAATTCATAGGGAGATGAGGCCATTTCTGGGTCTGTAGCCTGTACCACATTTAGCAACACTGTCACTAGGGTGTAGCTCTCCCCTTTAAAAACAGCCCTGGTAGGTTTTGGGCTCTACCAGGGTTTCTCAGATGGCTACTTGGATTCCAAAGCTCCAACAATGGCACTTTTGTCCATGTACAGTTGCCAAATTATTGTTGCTATAGGAGGATTGTGAGCAGGGGACCACTTATTCTGCATCTTGCTGATGTCTCTGTTAATCTGTTTAATTTGTGCCCATCTTGATCTAGAGTGTGTTAGTTACTTTTGTGTAGCTATTACCAAAACATTTGACAGAAAACCTTAAGGAAGGAAAGATTTCTTTTGGCTCACTGTTGCAGAGGGTCCAGTCTATGGTCACATGGCCCTATAAACTTGGGCAGAACGTCAGGATGTCAGGAGCATGTGGCAGAGGAGCATCTTTACCTTATAGTGGACAAGAAGCAGAGAGAGAAGAAGAGACTTGGAACCAGGTATAACCTTCAAAGGCACAACTCCTCGGATCTACTTCCTCCAGCTTGGCCCCACCTCTGATAGTGTCCACAACCTCCCAAAATAGCACCACCAGCAGGGGACCAAACATTCAACACATGAGCCTGGGGGACATTTAATATTCAAATCATGGTATAAAGCAATACTGATTTTCTATAAATGGAAGATTTCCACTATATTTTAAAGATTCACGTGCCTAAATTATTATTTCTATAGTAGTGGATTTTTGCATAGTGTGTTTTCTTTAAGTTGGCACACACAACTGCTCTGTCAATCATGCATCTGTGAAGAGGTAGGAAGTTCTCCAGTGAAGAGGTAATTTTTTTCTCTCAAGCTTTTCATTTTTTTCTTTAGAATGTTATGGTTAAAAATTTAATCAATCTTTGATCCTTCCTTGAGTGAAACAGATCCATCCAGTAATAGCTCACTGAAATATGTGGTTTAAAGTAGTTTCTACTTCTACTGCAAACAGAAAAGAAAGAAAGAATCTCTAGGAGCAAAATTAATGGCACTGCATCAAGTCAAGTTGCAATTTAAAGTAAATTTATCTTGCATTATGACTGTACTCTCCATTATTTGAAAACCTGAGGCATATTTCTGTTTCAGAATTATGGAGTTTCTACTGTTGAGCTACCTATTACTTGTTATTTGTTAAATCTGAACTTTAAACAAGTGCATTTCCTCTTTTTGGTGAAAAAAGATTTATTCTTTGTAGTATTGATGGGCTTTTATAACTTTTACAAAAAGACTTCTTATGCCCCATGTTAAATTTTGAGTATACTATAATGATGTGACTGATATTATTGATCATTTCAGCAAATTGTTAAATGTTATTGGTGTAAATTTGGTAGTTTAAATATTGTGAATACAATAGTTGATTCAGAAAATATGTGGAATCACAATTTCAATTGGACTGTCTGACTAATTTCATGTTCACTTTAGATTGCACTTGTTGTGATCTTAAACTGCTTAAACCAGTAGATTAAGATGTTGTTGTTGTTGTTAGGTGCCATCGAGTCAGTATCCGACTCATAGTGACCCTCTGTACAACAGGGGAAACACTATTGTCAGTGCTTCTCTGCTGTTCATAGGGTTTTCAATGGCAGATTGATTTTTTTTTTTTTTAGGAGGGGGTTGCCGGGTCCTTCTCCCAAGCCTGCAGCACCTGGTATTCCCAGGCGGTCTCCCATCCAGGTACTAACCAGGCCCGACCCTGCTTAGCTTCCGAGATCTGACAGGATCGGATACCACAGGGCTATGGCTGCAGGCTTTGTAGATTAAGATAATGTAAGTATATTCCCAATGTAGTGACTGTACTCCCCAATATAGATTTGCAATTAAAAAAGGGAGAATATGTTTCTTTTATACATCCATCCTCTAATTACTTTTAGGCTCTGCAAAAACTGTTTTGTCCAGGTGGTTGCTTTGAAGCATACTTTGCTTTCAGAATCTCTTAAAATATTTACAGATGATGAATCTGCAGCCAACACTCAATAATCAGCACCTGCAAAACATAGACTGTGTCTAAATTTGGAAGTCAGAACTGAGGTGGTTTGGATAGTGCTAGGAAACGTGACTTTTGGAAGAGACTTTTAGAAATTTAAAGTAAAAGCTTGAATCATATTTACAACCTAATTGCTAGAATTCTTCTTATATATAGTGTATTTGGCATTTTATTATATTTAGGACAGTTTTTAAAATTTAATTCATCAGGTTACCAATCTTTTTAGCAATTAAGAGATTTGATAAATATTATAACTTTGTAGAACTGTAGCCATAAGTTAACTTGAAGCTTAAAATTCTCTTGTACTAATTGCCCAGCAGGATTGGTCTTTACCCCAGCTAGTTTTATCCTCTATCTAATGTTGTGTTGTAAATTTTTAATAACTAGCTCACCAAAAATAAGTAAATAAAAGCCCTGAATTATAGCATTTGCTGATTTCCATGGAAATATATGCACCATGGTCCATTTCAAGGTATCAAACATCTAACTGCTGGATTTCAAAATTTCTGAAAATTTAATAATTTTCAGAACCAATGCTATGGTTTGAATGGTGGCATTTCTTCCAAAGTTTATGTTGAAATTGAGTCCCCAGTGCAATCATATTAATATGAATGGCCATTGGGAGGTGATTGAATCATTAGGGTCCAACCTTCATGAATGGGATTAGCATGTTATAGAAGGGCTTAAGGTCCAAGAGAGCACTTTCTTGCCCTTCCATCTCTTTATATGTGAGAAAACAGCATTCCATCCCACTGGAGAATACAGCCACAGAGTGCTGTCTTCAAAGTGGAGACTAGACCCCTACCAGACACCAAATGCCAGCACTTTGATCATAGATTTTCCAGCCTCTAGAACCTGAGAAATAAGTTTCTATTGTTTATAAATTACCCAGCCTGTGACATTTTGTTATAGCAATACAGACTAAGACAATTTGTATAAATCTGCTGTAGCACACCACTGCCTACCTCTATATTATCTCCCTAATAAACTGTCAATGCACCTACAATTCAAGAATTTCCATCTTTGTGTATGTCTTTATATTTCCCCATATTGTTAGTGCTTTACATTCATAGAAAAGCTGAAACTTTAAGAAGGTTCTTTTCTAGTTTTCACATGACAAAATTGCCAATAGCAACTGCTTGCATATAGTTTAGAAAGGCTCCTTTGTATTAAAAGGAAGGAATCCAGTTGGGCATGCTGGTGCATGCCTGTAATCCCAGTGACCCAGGAGGCAGGAAGATCCCAAGTTCGAGGCCAAAGGCAGCCTTCATAACAGTGAAACCCTGTCTCAAGATAAAACATAAAAAAGAGATTGGGGATGCAAAGTATGCACAAGCCCCTGGGTTCAGCATCCCTAGTACCAGAGGGGAAAAAAAAAGAAAAGCAAGGAATCCCATTTATGGCAAGAAACTAAAATTTATTATCCACCCCCACCCTCAAAAAGAAGTAAATAGACATGTATGTACGGGAGAGAGAGAAGGGAGAAAATATTCAATAAGATAACAGTGTAATGATATTCATTTCTCTTTTAGATTTAGATGAACTTCTTAAGTGTAGACACTTTGCATCATGGTACACAATGGATTCTCAAAAAGTTTGCTAGAGGAATGAGAAAGCTGACTGTCTAGCCTGAAAATAGTCATTTAAATTCTTCTACAAGTCACATGGCCTGCTGCAGTACCACTGTGGTGTCAATCCCATTAGATCTCTGAAGCTAAGCTGGGTTGGGCCTGGTTAGTACTTGGATGGGAGACTGCCTGGGAACACCAGGTGCTGTAGGCTTGGGAGAAGGACCTGACAACTGACTCCCCAAAACAATCACCCATTGAAAGCCCTATGAATAGCACAGAACATGATAATAGTGTTTTGTCGGTTGTACATAGGGTCACTATGAGTCGGACACTGACTTAAAGGCACCTAACAACAACAAGGTTTGGAGCAATTTGTTACTCAGCAGCACACAACTACTGCTGATTCAACAGATGATGGGATGTACAGGTTGTTGCATGTTAACCATGCCTACAGGATGAAGTCTAGTTTCATAATACAGGACACCTAGAAGTCTTTATTATGTGCCTATCACTTCAATTCCCCCACACGTCTGTCAATTTGCCACACTGTGGGGGCTTGTGTGTTGCAATGAGGCTGAGAGCTCTGCCACTGGTACCTCAGATATGAGCAAGGTTACCCATGGTGGACAGGTTTTCAGCTGAACTTCCAGACTAAGACAGACTAGGGAGTAGGACCTGGCGAACCACTCCCGAGACAACTAGCCATTGAAAACCCTATGAATAGCAAAGAAATACTGTCAGACATAGTGCCAGAAAATGAGCCCCACAGCTTGGAAGGCACTCAAAAGACTACTGGGGAAGAGTTGCCTCCTCAAAGTAGAGTCTACCTTGATGAAAGCCCCAGGGACCTCCATTTGCTGATGTGGCACGACTCAAAATGAAGAGAAAGAACTGTAAACATCCATTAATAAGTGGAACATGGAATGTGCATGTAGTGAGGAGAGACCAATCCCTGGAGAAAAACATCACCTTTTGGAGAGAGGCAGGTCAGCAAAAAAAGGAAAACCCTCCACCAGATGGGTTGACACAGTGTCTGCAACAATGGGCTTAAACATAGGATCGTGTGCCTGGCACAGAATCTGGAAGTGTTTTGATCTGCTGTACATAGGGTCGCCATGAGTCACGGCACCTAACAACAACAACAAAAGTTTTCTGGAGGAGTTTTTTGGGTACTGTAGGTAAAGTAGCATGTCATCCACAAATAAGGATAATTTGACCTCTTCTCTGCCTATCTGTATCCCTTTGATTTCTTTCCCTTGTTTAATTGCCCTGGCTAGGACTTCAGTCACAATGTTAAATAAGATAGGAGAGAGTGGACATCCTCGTCTTGTTCCAGATTTTAAAGGAAATGGTTTCAGTTTTTCTCCGTTTAATATGATGTTGGCTGCAGGTCTGTCATAAATGGCCTTTATGATATTAAGATATTTTCCTGTTGTGCCTATCTTCCCCAGGGTTTTTATCATGAAAAGCTGTTGCACTTTGTCTAAGGCCCTCTCAGCATTGATTGAGATGATCATGTGAGTTTTGTTTTCCAGCCTCTTGATATGTTGAACCAGCCTTGCATGTGTGGAGTAAATCCCACTTGGTCATGGTGAACAATCTTCTTAATCTGTTGATGAATTTGGTTTGCAAGGATTTTGTTGAGAATTTTGCATCTATGTTCATTGGGAAATTGGTTTGTAGTTTTCTTTCTTGGATGTATCCTTGCCCAGTTTATGGGGATACATAAACTAAAGGCACATGTGTTTGGGCTCTTCAGTGTAGGCTGTTTTTTTTTAATTGTAAGTGGATTGCTTTATTCATTTGTATTTATTGTAGTTACTTACATAGTTTAATTTTGAGCTGTCATCTTTGTTTTACTTTTTTTTTTACAGATGATCTTTTTTTTATTGGAAATTTTTAATGTACATCTTAATGTGATTCATTTTGACATGCTTTTCATTGTGACATTTCCATATATGCATTTTGATAAACATTATTCATATAGGTTACCCCTTACCCTCCCCTATGGTTCCCCCCTCCCACCTTTCCCATCTAAGTTTCCCATCTAAGTCTTCTCTATCTTTCACTTAGTAGTATTTTTCTATATGTCTTTGGGTTCCAGTTCTGTTTAAGATAGAAACTTTTCCTGTAGTGGTCTTTGTTTTTATCTTGTTAGAACAATTACATGCAATTTCTACTCCATTTATATTGACATCATTCTTCTCTCCCCCCCCCCTTTTATTATGATCCGACCTTTGAATGGGATTTTTCCTTCTTATAATTTTGAATCAGCTCCCTCATATGAGTGAGAACATGTGTTGTTTCTCTTTCTGAGCTAGTGTTCGTTCACTCAGAATAATTTTCTCTAATTCCACCCATTTTGCTGCGAATGACCTTATTTCATTTTTCTTGATTGCTGAGTAGTATTCCATTGTGTATATATACCATAGTATTTTTTATCCATTCTTCTGTTGAAGGGCACTTTGGTTGATTCCATATCCTTGCTATTGTGAAAAGCGCTGCATTGAATATGGAGATGCAGGTGTCTCTGTGGTATGATGACCCATCTCCCTTTGGGTAAATTCCCAATAGTGTTATAGCTGGGTCATATGGTAGATCTATTTTTAGTTTTTTGAGGTACCTCCATATTGATTTCCACAGTGGTTTGACCAATTTACAGCTCCACCAACAATGTAAGAGTGTTCCATTTTCCCCACAACCTCGCCAAT
>VMDO01027319.1:0-25407 GCA_007922755.1 Pedetes capensis
TTTCCCCCTTTTTTTACTTTTTTTGAGACAGGGTCTCGCTAAATTATGCAGACTGCCTCTGGTCTTGAACTTGCGATCCTCCTGCCTCCACCTCCCCAGATGCTGAGACTACAGGCATGCGCCACTGCGCCCGGCCACCTCTCTGTCCAATTCTCATTTTCAAATTGGCTTTCACCCTGCCTGCTGCCATCTTACTACCTACTTCTCTGATCTTCTAAGTTGATGGTACACGTGAGAAATCACAGCTCTGGGAGTCCGGTTCCCTTGCACTGTGGTCTGGGCTGGACCTGTGGGAGTTGGACCTTCCAGGATGGTGAACAACCCTCCCAAGCCCCAGGACTCTCCTGTCCCCCAGCCCACTGCTCTTCATGCTCACATGTGTCCTCGGAGTTCCTGTGACTAAACTGGCATTGGGGAGGACAGGGCAGTCCCCAGGCTGCATCGGTGCCTAAGCTAGCTACCTGACATTGTTGTTGTCTGTGCTTCTCTGCTATTCATAGGGTTTTCAATAGCTCATTGTTTTTTGGGAGTGGGTTGCCAGGTCCTTCTCCCAACCCTACAGCACCTGTTGTTCCTAGGCTGTCTCCCATCCAAGTACTAGCAAGGATTGACCCTGCTTAGCTTCTGACTTTGATGGGGTTGGACACCACAGTGGTATGGCTGCAGACATACTTAACGTTGCTGTTGTTAGGTGCTGTGGAGTTGAATCTGACTCATAGTGACCCTCAGAGGGTTTTCAATGGCTGATTGTTTCAGAATTGCCTTGGTAGTGGATTGCCACCTCCTTCTCCCATTACCTAACGTTGTTGTTAGGTTGCTGTCGAGTCGGTATCCGACTCATAGCGACCCTCATAGGGTTTTCAATGGCTGACTGTTTCGGGATTGCCTTGGGAGTGGATTGCCAGGTCCTTCTCCCATTTGTGCGGTGCTGGGAATTGAACTCGGGACCTCAGATACTGCAGCGCAGCGCTCTACCAACTGAGCCAAATCCCAGCCTATTACCTAACATTAGGAGGCCTTTTAAACTGAGTACCATTTCTGATACATTCACTTGATGTTGGGAATCTTATGGTGTAAGCACACAGGAAATTTACAAGAGGCTTTGGATCCTCCCACGCTGCGTTTAAGAACCTGGCTGCCAACTGGGCGTGGAGCTGCAGCTACCTATGGCTCTTTCTCCCCTTCTTTTATAACAATACCTTATCTAGATTTCTTACTTCTCTTCCTGCCTCATGCTTAGTAGCTCTTGTAGTGCTTGTGATCAATTTCCACACCTTCTCTATTCTGTAGTCCTCTTTCCAAGATAAACAGGGGACACACCTTCTCCATATCAGTGAGCGTTTTCTTGGACATGATTAACTACCTATTTCTTGCAGCAATCCCTTCCTTGCCTGATTTCTATGACGGTGCTCAGAACTCACATGCGTTCTTTCCCTGTGTGGCCTCTGAGTGTTGAGTACTGGACTAGGTGAGGGGGGAAAGGAAGAAGATCTCGTTCTTGCCTCTGAGAGTCTTGGCGAGGGACCAGGGGGTGCCGAGTGCACTAAACGGGGAAAGGGAGGTATTGGTCCCAGCAGCATCAGGGGAATTCCTTCTCTCACTGCCTAGGTGAGAGCGTGTCTCAAGTTCAGCTTGCTCTTTCCTTCGGAACTCCAAGTTGACCTGTAAGTTTCCACTGCCATCGCTGAACAAATGCCACCAGCTCCACATGCCAAGGGCCAGACTGACTCCCCACTGCCCCCTGAACACTTTGAACTTGGATCTGGAGCCAAAAAACTCCCACCATATCATCCCAAACTCATTCCCACCCTTGCCGTATTGCTGGGTTCCTGGTCCTGGTTTCTCTCGTTCCCTGTGGAATCAGCTTCGCTTTCTCCCCTTGCCCTTTCTCTCACCAGTCACAGAGCCACATTCTGCTTCTTACATCATGTCCCAGGCCCTTCCGTTTCATCCCTGCTGTGGGGCAAATTCTTTATCTTCTAAGAAGCTTCCCTTGATCCTCCCAGCCAACAGTGATCCCGCCCTGCTCTGCATTCTGAAAGCTCTTATTGTCTCCCGACTTATCCTTTGGCACTGTGACAGTCTGCCTTGGTAGTTGTTTCTTTTTTCCCTTCTGTTTGTGACTTATCTTCCAAATTTCAGAAACCAGGTCTTACTATAATACTTGCCTGCATTTTTCACTGCATTCAGGAAAGGGCAGTTAGTAACTATTACTTGGTTGATTGACCATGTGACCACAGGGCCACATATGGGGGAGTGGGGATCTTGAGACCCTGTACTCTGGATACTGCACAGGCTGATGAATAATCTCTCCCTTCATGAATGTGACACATTTAGAAAAAGTGAGTCACTGCCATACCCAGATGTTGTTTCTTATTAGTTATCATCCTAAGACAAGAATCATACTATAGTGGATAAGATTCTTTAGCCAGTGTGGCCTATTATGGTTGGCAGTTTTCAACTTCACTGAAACAAAGATATTAACAAGAGGATCAGCCTTCTCTGACTCCATGAAACCTAGGAAAAGTCAGCTCAGTGGAATTAGTTGTCGATCTTTTACTTTTGAGTCATGAGTTTCCCACTCTCTCTTGTTTGTATTGTTGCTATTGTTGTTGTTGTTGCTGTTAGGTGCCGTCCAGTCATGTCCAACTCATAGCGACCCTTATAGGGTTTTCAATGGCTCATTGTTTCGGGATTGCTTCGAGAGTGGGTTGCCACATCCTTCTCCCATTTTTGTGGTGCTGGGAATCGAACTCGGCACCTCAGGGACTGCAGAGTGGTGCTCTACCAACTGAGCTAAATCCTAGCCCAAATAAAGTACTGATTAAATATTATAGTAGTAATTTCTATTTATAGTTTAAATGTTATTGTTAGGTGCCATCAAGTCGGAATCTGACTCACAGCGACCCTGCACAATAGGTGAAACACTATTGTCAGTGCTTCTCTGCTGTTCATAGGGTTTTCAGTGACGGATTGATTTGTGGGAGTGGGTTATCGGGTCCATTTCCCAAGCCTGCAGCACCTGGTGTTCCCAGGTGGTCTCCCATCCAAGTACTAACGAGGACCGACTCTGCTTAGCTTCCAAGATCTGACAGGATCAGATGCCACAGGGCTACGGCTGCAGGCATCTTGTTTGTATAGGAAGCTTCAAATGTAGAAACCTACCTATTTGCAGAGGCCAAATGGAGATGTTGTGAGTGTGCTTTTCACAGCCAACTCTAATGATAGAGGACCATTAATAAAACAAACAAACAAACAAAAAAACTAGTGACTTCTGGAATGAGACGCTAGAAAGAACACAAACAGTAAACTCATTACAATGTATTTTTGAGTCTTTCAGACCTGGAGAGGTTAGCATTGGGAATCGGAAAGAATAAAGCATCTGCACAACTAGTTCTTCTTCCTAGCCAGGGCCAGCACACTTTAGCTTCCTGGTTTGTAGCAGCCCGGAGATGCCCTTGGCCATTGTGGGGAGGCCATATTGGAATTCACCGTGGCAGCCTTTCTCTGTGTTGCCATTGGTGGTGAGTTGTCCATGATTACAGCTGTTCCTCTGTGTGATGTGGTGTCAAAAATGGTATTGGTGATGGCTGTTAGTGCCGAACAGCTTTGAAACTGTCCTCTCTTCCTGATTATAAAGCCAAGAAGTTAGAGGCGGTGGGTGACAGCTTCGTGGCCATCCTAATTCCACAAAGCATGAAGGAGGAAATAAAGGTTTTTTTCCATCCAGGTTCAAATGCAGTTTTGCTTTTTATCATCTCATGGGTAGGAGCCAGCTTCCAAGAGAGAGCAGAGAAGCACCTTGGTCCTACCTGTGCACTTCCGTGGCATGGCTGGCCTCAAAGGTGAGGCTATGGACTCCCCACCTGACCATCCCTCCCTCACCTGGAAGAGAAGATGCAAGTAACTTCTCCCAGGGAGAGATGCTTCTGATAGCCGTTCACATTCTCTAGCAGCTGGTTTGAACCATTTGGCAACTGCAGATTTAAGCATTGCCTTTTTTTAGGTTTTATGATTTGGAGGCAGGGAGGGTCCATCATCAGCTTCCGCCTCTAGTCTCTTCCTCACATATTTGTACCCTGGCGTTGTGATGAAGTTTTACAAAGCACAGCACTGTGGTGTCCTCTCCTGAGCCCAGTATCCATCATAGTTTCTTCTTGCTTGAAGAAGAAAGTCTGCATTTCTTTTTGTTTGTTTGTTTGTTTGTTTTTTGAGACAAGGTCTTGCTGTGTATCCCAGGCTGGCCTGGAACTCACAGCACCTCAGCCCCTGAGTGCTGGGATTGCAGGCTTACGTGCTGCCATGCCCAGCGGAGAGTCTGCATTTCTTAGCTCTTGGGGATCTCATGGCCTCGTGTGATCTGACTCCACCCCAGTTACTGCTTCTCTCACTTTCCACGCCTCTTCACCTTAATGAACGGACCTACCTGCTTTTTGACACCCCCTTTCCCACTGGAGTGGCCTGTGTTCTGCTGGCCACATAGCTAGGAGTACTGTCTTATTACCTTGGCATGCCCACCCTTCCTTCCTGATATATCTTGAGGGGCTGTTTTCTCCTCTGTTAAATGCAAATAATAATAGAATTTCCCCTGTCAATTTGTTGGGCATGTTAAGTCCCATCAGGTATGTGAAACCTACAATAGCACCTGGTGCAGTTGTTGTGAGTCAGTGTCCAATTCATAGTGACCCTACGCATAACAGACAAAACAGTATTGTCAGTGCTTCTCTGCTATTCATAGGGTTTTCAATGGCTAATCATTTTTTGGGAGTGGGTTGTCAGGTCCTTCTCCCAAGCCTCCAGCACCTGGTGTTCCCAGGCGGTCTCCCATCCAAGTATTAACCAGGCCTGACCCTGCTTAGCTTCCAAGATCTAACAAGACTGGACACCACAGTGGTATGGCTGCAGGCACCTGGTCCAGAGTGACTACTTAATAAAAGATCACTGTGGCCGTTCCTATAACCTGATCACTAGACCGGGGAAGGGCTGGGATTTAGCTCAGTTGGTAGAGCGCTGCGCTGCAGTCTCTGAGGTCCCGAGTTCAATTCCCAGTGCTGCAAAAATGGGAGAAGGACCTGGCAATCCACTCCCAAGGCAATCCAGAAACAGTCAGCCATTGAAAACCCTATGAGGGTCGCTATGAGTCGGATACTGACTTGACGGCACCTAACAACAACAACAGACAGGGGAAAATAGAGTTGCCTCACCGTGGTATCCACTGATGGCTTTGAGAAGGCAGAAAGGTGGTATGAGGTGACAACTCATTGTATTTTTTTGTTTTGTTTTGAAGCTGGCCTTGAACTCATAATCCTCCTGCTCCCAAACTCATCCCTGTTTTGTTTTGCATTTCCTTAATGAGTAGCATTGATGATCATCTTCTCATGTCCTTCTAGGGCATTTTTGTATCTTCTTTGCATGAATGCCCTTTGCTTTTCATTGTTCTTAGATCCAGGAATACTGCAGCCTCAACCCTTTAAACTGTTATTGGATTTTAGGGTGAAGTCCCAGTTCCTGGATTTAGGCTCAGCCACTTTGTCCCCAGTATACCAATTAAAGAGATGGGTAAAGGCAGAGAAAAGAGATTTAATCAATGTGCACATTGAGAAGAGGAACAGGTGGCCCCGAGTCCCTCCTCAGGGAATTTACATGAGCTTCAGGTTTAACAAGACGACAAGTTGGGCACAGGGCAAGAGGTGTGCATAGTTAAGCCGCCTTCCAGTTCTGGTATTGCAGGGTGTTTTTAGGAAGCTTTCTGTCATCACTGGAGGGTGGTGTTTGTGGTCCTTTGTCAGTGAGATGTTTATCAATTACTGCTTCCCAGGTCTGAACTATCTGTATATTAGGACAAGGACTGGAGACCTTCAGATATTTCTTGGAGGTCTGCAATGCATTTCAGTGAAGGCAGGTTTTTTTTTTTTTTTTTTTTTTGGTACTAGGTGTTGAACCCAGGGCCTCGTGCCTTGCATGCTCTGCAAGTTCTGGACCACTGAACTGCACCCCCAGCCCATTTTTTTTACTTTATGAGACAGGGTCTCTCTAAGTTAAGCAGACTGCCCTCTGGTTTCGAACTTGCTATCCTCCTGCCTCTGCCTTCCCAGCCGCTGGGATTATAGGCGTGTGCCACCACGCCCAGCAGTAAAGGCAGTTTATAAATGCCTCCAACCTCCCCCCCTTTTTTACATACCTTTCAATATTGACAGGACAAAATAAAAAGATCAGTGACAGTTAGTATTATATCCTAGAATGACACAAACACCAATTAAAAGTACCCGATTTTAGTTATGAGGGAATGATCAAGACCAATGATCAAAACTATCATAAATATCTAAATAGCCTGTGTTTTGCATGTGCCAGTTTCAGTGGCTGAGAGCCTCAGTCTTAGTCTGTCCATTTAGTGTTCCACTTAAGTCTAAAACTGGTCCACCACAACTAATCTACATGCATAGACACGAATATTTGACAGGTGCATATTCTTTTAGCAATATGATAGCAGTAGCTTCTCTGGTGGGTCCAGTGATCTCCCTAGCTGCACATTTTGTCCTGTGGTACCAAACATAGGTTTCCTCCCATAGTTGTTGTTGTTGTTGTTGTTGTTGTTGTTGTTGTTGTTAGGTGCTGTCGAGTCGAGTCCGACTCATAGCGACCCTATGTACAGCAGATCGAAACACTTGCCGATTCTGTGCCAGGCAAACGATCTTATTTATGTTTAAGCCCATTGTTGCAGACACTGTGTTAATCCATCTGGTGGAGGGTTTTCCCCTTTTCCGTTGACCTGCCACTCTTCCAAACATGATGTCCTTCTTAAATCCAATTAGAAAGTTACTGGTTACACCTATGGCAGCCATGCCACCATGGCACCAGCAAGCATTTCTTGCCTGGCATTTGAACACATGGGACCCCCAGCTGAGCAGGACCACTGGGGACGCCCCTCCCCCAGAGCTTGCACAGTGCCCTGCAGCACCATGAAAACTAGCCAGCAGGGAGGGTGTTTCCAGCTCAGTCCCAGCTTGATTTCTTGTGTCCTGTGATTAGTATGGAGAGTTTTGTGCTTTGGCAGGTAACCAACAGCCTTGGCGATTAGCCTATAAAATGGCATGGGGGCCCTCAGGGGGTCCCTGGCCAACAACTCATAGGGAAGTTACCCACCCCTGGCACTGGGGTTTTTATTTAACAACCAGATGGCTTTAGGGAGTGTCCTTGTCCCTGCCACTTTTGGGGGCACTCATGCATAACATTGATTGGGTGCGTCCCCTGATGGCAGCCTTACCCATTGCTTGCTGTCACGGAAGTGCTCACAAGACGCCCGTGGCAGTTTCCATACAGATGAGGGCATATTTGTATCCGTCCCTGACAGGTATAGGCCCTCCGTAGCCTATTTGTCAGCCTCATACAGGAGAGTCTGATTTACGCATTTGCCCTACTATCTATTTGTTGAGGCTGTAATTGAGAATAAACCTTGCATGTTTGGACAGCATGCAGGAAATCAATAGCAAATTTTTAGCCTGTGATGGCTCCCCTATGGCCAGATGTTACATAAACCCAGTGAATGGGTGGTGTCTGAGGCCAGATGGCCCATATTTTGGTAAGGGTATCTGCTTTTTGAATCCAGGGAGGACTCAGTAGGCTATGGGTTGTTACTTAGAAAACTACCAAGGGCTCTGACTCCTGTTGAACTCTACTATAAATGTCTTTCCACATCTGTTGTCTCCCCAATGGTTAGCCCAACACTTGCCAGTCTTCTCTCTCCTATTGGGTTCTCCATAAACTCAGGCCTCTGAATATAGCCCAACTGTCAGTATAGATTGTCCTAGGCCACCTCTCATGAGTCACTATTATCCATACTGCCCATAACTCCATCCATTGGCTACTTTTTTCTTCTCCCCTTTCCAACTACGTGGCTCAGATATCATATGCATCTTACCAGACCCTAAGACTATCAAGAATTTCACAGCTATATTTGGCCCATGTTCTTTGCTTAGATTGATTCCCGTCCTCTCTTCTTTGTGGGCTGGGGTTTAGCTCAGGTGGTAAAATGCTGCTCTACACTCTCTGAGATCACAGGTTCAATCCCCCAAACCACAAAAACAGAAGGATGTGGCAGTCTACTCCCAAAACTTAATCCCAAAATAATCAGCCATTGAAAACCCTACGAGGGTCACTATAAGTAGAACCCAACTTGAGGGCACCTAACAACAACAACAGCATGTTATCCAGGTGCCTCTTCAGATCTGTAAGACATTCAGAGATCAGCACTATATTATCTATGTAATGAACCCTTTTTATAGAGGGTGGGCGGATAACAAAACAAGGTCTCAGGTTTCTACCCTATGGCAAATAGTTGGACTGGCTGGGTAACCTTGGAGAAATACTTTGAAGGCCATCTGCTGTCTGTCCCACACAACTACAAACTGGTCTTGGGATCTAGAAGCTGAGGGCATACAAAAAAAAAGTATTACCAAGGTCCAATATTGTTGTTGTTGTTAGGTGCTGTTGAGTCAAGTCCGACTCATAGCGACCCTATGTACAGCAGATCGAAACACTTGCCGATTCTGTGCCAGGCAAACGATCTTATTTATCTTTAAGGCCATTGTTGCAGACACTGTGTCAATCCATCTGGTGGAGAGTTTTCTTCTTTTGCTTGACCTGCCACTCTTCCAAACATGATGTCCTTCTTCAGGGATTGTTCTCTCCTCACTACATGTCTGAAATATGTAAGACGCAGTCTGGCCATTCTTGCTTCCAAGGAGCACTCTGGTTGTACCTCTTCTAGGACAGATCTGTTGGTTCTTTTGGCAGTCCATGGTATATTCAATAGACGTCTCCAGCACCACAATTCAAAAGGATCAATTCTTTTTCTGTCTCTCTTGTTCAGTGTCCAGCTTTCACAACCATATGATGCCACTGAAAATACCATGGCATGAGTCAGACAGATCCAATATAGCGTTTAAAAAAATCTCATTACTGGTAGAGCCATAAAATGATGATATTAAAAAGACTGGAAAACAAACAGGTATGTACATAAACCTTGAC
Organism: Pedetes capensis; assembly: GCA_007922755.1. Classification (NCBI taxonomy): domain Eukaryota; kingdom Metazoa; phylum Chordata; class Mammalia; order Rodentia; family Pedetidae; genus Pedetes; species Pedetes capensis. Next base: position 9,028 of record VMDO01027319.1, read on the forward strand.
TCAAGATTTAGTTTTCTTTGTAAGGAGTTGAGAGCATGACAACACTGTTAGAAAGCATACATAATCATCCTGAAAAAACCTGAAGCCTTATAGCAACTTTTATGTTTTGGGATTAGAAGCTATACATCTTACCAATATTTCTCAAAAAGACTATTTAAGGCATAAACATCTGAAAACTATCAAAAAGTGAACAGCAAACGTTTTAAATGCCATCACTATTATGTTATTTTTGTCCGAGACTTGTTGACACGTTACTGCTTTCCATACAACGGAGAAAGAATTTTATAACGTTTATCACAATGGGTAGAGAATTTAAATTTGATATTGTCCTGATCATCTCACAGGCATTTTCAATTATGTCAACATATACCACAAACCACATCAAAACAATTGGCTATATAATGTTGTTTATAGTAAAGTGTATAGCACGTACTGACAGTCAATTGATGTTGGGAGTCACTTTCATGGATTAATTGTGAGTCGCAATTCCACCATTTTAACGGTAGAAATACTTCAGTGTTAAAACATCTACAAAATATGCATGCATGCCTGAGACAAGATTAAAAAATAAAGCCACAGTTCTGTTAGTTTAGCTAGAATTCTCCCTGGGGGGCATTAAGGAGGTTAATCCTTATGCATTGTGATGTTCTTTAGGCAAACTATAATAGAGATCTCTCAGACATTCATAACCATGTTATTGGTGGATCAGTTCAGAAGTGGCCACTCAAAACTAAAGGCCTGGGGTTGGGGGGGAAGTCTCCACATGGATTCCATAACAAAGTCTGTAGCTTGAAGCACCCCAGCGATCTTGTCAGATAATACCCAGTGATTTGGGGTTGGAGGGTAAGGCCCAGTCCCAAATGGATTTCACAACCAAATCTGCAGTTTACCGTATCCCCACCAAGCCCATTGGCTCTCAAAACCAAATAAGCATTTACAAAGAACTTTAAACTTTAGGGCAGTAGAGCCCAAATATTCATTGCTCTGCCTTTCCAAATAATGATGAAAAGCAACTGAGGCTGGCAAAAGTGGAAAGATAAAAAAATATCTCTGGAATAAAAGTGATTCCAGCAGCTGCATGGGACCATTTTAATCTCTCCTTTCCATCGGGGCTCAATTTGCCATGGGGAGCTTAATCTCCGCCCCCAAAAATGGTATATTCTCCTGGCTAGCTCACCAAAATTGTCTCTGGATTTTAGGGTGAAGCCCCAATTCCTGGATTTAGATGCAGCTACCACATAGCAATTAAAATAGCAATGAAAGAGACAAGTAAAAGCAGAGAAAGGAGATTTAATCAGTGCCCACACTGGAAAGAGGAACGGGTGACCCAACGCCCATCTTCAGAGAACCTACGTGAGCTTCAGGCTTAAATAGAGGGACAGTCAATAGGAGGGGCAAGAGGTACAGATAATTAATCAGCCTTTCGGTTCTGATATTGCAGGGTGTTTTTAGGAAGCTTTCTGTCATCACTGGAAAACATTGTTTGTGGTCCTTTGTCAGAGGTATTTATCAGTTACAGCTTTCCAGATCCAAACTGTGTGCAGGTTTAGGACAAGCGCTAGAGACCTTCCCATGCCTCTTGGAGGCCTGCAGTGCTTTTCACATAAAGGCAGTTTGTGAGTGCCTCTTACACAGCCCCTACTGATAGTGGCAATAATAACACTAGTTTTTATTGAGCACGTATATCATCCTCACACTATGCTGAGCATTCATATGGAGTTTCCTTCCTTTGATCTTCACAGCTAGCCTTTGAAAAAGATACTATGACCATCTTCATTTTACACTTGAGGAAATTGAAGCCTTGCCCATGGCTTCAAAATCAGTGAGCAGTGAAACAACAACCACCTAACCCTGGTCCATCTCCATCTCTAGGTGGTAGATTGATTTCTTAGCCAGTCAAGGACCTGCTGTCAAAACTGCTTCATAAGTAGCAGTTCATCCATACACTTGAGAGAGGTGATATTTTATAGGGAAGCATGGGGACCTCAGAACCTCCGTTTTTCGGTAAAGCCATAATTAGTTCTGCGTAAAGAATCAGTTTCTACAATATCAGAGATTTGCATTTGAAAGAAACCTCATAAATACATGGAACTTTAAGTGTGGAATCTCAGCTGCCCTTTGTTGTTGTTGTTAGGTGCCACTGAGTTGGGTCTGACTTATTAGCGACTCTCATAGTGTTTTCATTGGCTGATTGTTTTCAGGATTGCTTTGGGAGTGGATTGCCAGTCCTTCTCTCATTTTTGTGGTGCTGAGGATTGAACCCGGGTCCTTGGAGTGTGCAGAGAAGCACCCTGCCAACTGAGCTGAGCCCTAGCACTTCAGCTGCCCTAGAAGGCTCCTAAACAGAATGATAGATTCGTCAGTGATCCAAGTCTCTCATTTAGGTGGTGGGAGTGGTATTGTTTTGGGGCCTGATTCTGTCTTCACTTGTGACTAACAACTTTGTGATCCCCAGGCCCTTTGCATCTGAGACTTGCAGCATTACCCCCTCTTTTGCCCACTATCTGTCTAACTTTGACGGTGGTGAGGGTAGACTAAAGGCCAAGGCCACAGATGTACATCTTGCCTTTTTCCGGGCATGAGATTTCCAGCCGTGGATAGGTCTCACACAATAGTTCTTTGGGGAAAACATTGCCTATTCTTTTTATGTTGACTTTTATCTGGCCTTGGGTTCAGGCAGCTGGGACCAGGGCGAGGGCCAGAGCGTGACTTAGGGTTGGGAAGAAGTTGCCAGAAACATTCCCCAGCAGGGCTTGAGCAGGCCCAGGGAGTCCCGCCCAAAATGCAACGGACAAAGCCACCCTTGTGCATAGGCCTGGGAGTAGGAGGCCTCTGGTCCATGACACAGGCTTGGCCATTGTATGCTATGACCTCAGCCAACTTTTTTTTTTTTTAGCTGAAAAATGGAAAAAAAGAGAGAATGGGGGAAAAAATGAAATCTTCCAGAAATTTTGCATCTGGAAAGTCCAGAATGAGTTATTGATTTCCCAACAGGCGCTGGAGAGATTTGGGGAGGAACTGTGCAATGTAGTGGGTTCTTTGTGAAACACAGTGAAGAGAAAAGCCACAGGAACAGCCTCCGGGGTGCCCAGAGCGCTGGCCTTGGGGTGGCGGCTTGCCTCAGCCTCATTTCCCGCAGAGCGTGCCTTGGAGAGGAAGCTGCCAGGAGCCGGCCCTGAGCCTGCAGCCTCAGACTGGCCCTTAGTCTCTCCTCCAGGCCGCAGCCCCACGGAGGATTAGCTGGCTTCCCATGGTAAGATTCACGTCTGCCTGCCTGTAGGACTGTGCCAGGCTCTTAGTCCCTGCATGGCGAAAATGCTGTCCATCATTTGAAGAGGCTGTTCTAAAAGCCCTCTGGGGATCAGGTCCGCCTACTGAGGCTTGAAGATCCGGGGACCTTGTGTATCTAGAGGCTCCTTTGACAGGCCCAAGAGCAAGAAGACACGTGGGCTGTTGTGTGAGCCATCAGGAGAGGTGGGAGGAGGAGAAAGGGTGTTGAATGGGGTCCCCGAGGGAACGCTGACCCAGGAGCTGCTGTGTGATGGAGAAGCGGGTGGGGGCGGGGATGCAATGTGGACTTAGCCTCGTCATCCTCCTCCTCCACTTAACTTTTTCCAAATATGAAGCATGGCTTCTCCCATCCACGTGGTGTCTCCCCCATGCTCCAGTTCTACCCAGACACTCTGAGGTGCAAACCCTTGTAGTGCGGGGAGTATAGAGCTCTACAGGAAGGTAAGGGGGAGCCCTGGGGAGCCTCAGAAGGTAGCTGGGTGTCTCTCCAGAAATGAGCCATGAATCCCAGCGTGGCTGACACTTCTTCCAGTTAGGTTGTGACAGCCACCACGGTGGAAGCTCTTCTGAGACTTCGGGAAGCATTGCTCTGCCAGGCTTTGTGCCTCCAGAAGTTCAATATCCCCTTTTGTGTGGGAAGAATGACCTCTCAGCAACTTAGCCTTTCAGTGAGCACTGGTGAGGCCCTGTGCCGCTGGGAACAGCGCTGAGGGGTGGACTCAGTTTGTAGGGAAAGGCTGGTCTGCTTTCATGTGGAGTCTTCCTGTGCCTCGTTGGGGCAGTGAACATCCCTGATATTTATTTATTTATTTGTTTGTTTGTTTGTTTGTTTGTTTGTTTATTTGTGTGGCTACTGAGAGACCTCATGGAGCACCCAGAGAGGGAGATGATGCTTGTTCCCTCACAGCATCCTCTAACGGAGGCCGCTTGACCTCCAACAAGATGCATAGCAGGGCTTCTCCAAAATCAAAGTGTATCTGAATCGCCCAAGGACTTTTTTTTTTTTCCCCTTGGTATTGGGGGTCGAACCCAGGATCTCGAGCCTGCATGCTTTGCAACTGCTGGACCACTGAGCTGCGCCCTCAGCCCATTTTTTAACTTTTTTTGAGACAGGGTCTCACTAAGTTACACAGACTGTGTCTGGTCTCGAACTTGCGATCCTCCTGCCTCCGCCTCCTGAGCCGCTGGGATTACAGGCGTGCGCCACCGCTCCCGGCCACTTAAGGCCTTTTGAAAGGCAGATTTGAGGTGGTGCCTGGGACTCTGCATTTCTAGACTCCTGAACTGCTGCTGCAGGGCTGCCCCTGGAGAATTATTGCTGGGAGGAATGAACACCAGCCTTGAGTTTTGACTAGGTCACAGGTGCCGGAGATCTGGCTGCGGGATGCTACGGGTGCTGCCGGCTCTGGCTGTGGGCCATGGCGGGGTGGCTGGAGAAGGAGGGCTTAGCAAAGGAGATGAACCCTAATGGGCATGCAAGGAACGGGAAAGAGCCCATGCCAGGCTCTTGGTGATGTGGGGCATGAGGGGCGCAGAAGCTACTGGGTTGGGGGGTTCCAAGCTAAAGTGGACTGTGTTTGGGGTGTGACGTGAAGGATAAGTCAGAGGTGCTAGCTACTGGCAAGGGGGACCAGGACAGGTCCACTGGAGCCCTCCTGTGGTGCATGCAGGTGACTCTTGACTTCAGAGCGTCACAGATGATAGACACAGAGACAGAAGCGCAGGACTTCCAGGCAGAAATCCTGTTGCTAGGCAAATAAGAGTTCAGACCTTACATGTGGCTCCCATCGGGAAGGGGTGGACTCTGGTTCCTTAGGACAGAGCTTATGGTGGTGACCGGTGCAATCCTAAGTGTTTGGGGCCTGCGTTTCAGGAACGGTTCGTACTTCTGATTCATGTCTGCATGCGAATGTAGCATTTTTCCTCCTATAAAAATGGCATGTCCTTAAAACGGACATACTAACATTTAGACTCATTGAGTATTGTTGTAGTTGTTGTTAGGTGCCATCGAATTGAGTCCAACTCATAGGGACCCTATGTACAGCAGATCGAAACACTTGCCGATTCTGTGCTAGGCAAATGATCTTATTTATGTTTAAGCCCATTGTTGCAGACACTGTGTCAATCCATCTGGTGGAGGGTTTTCCTCTTTTGCGTTGACCTGCCACTCTCCCAAACATGATGTCCTTCTCCGGGGATTGATCTCTCCTGACTATATGTCCGAAATATGTAAGACGCAGTCTGGCCATTCTTGCTTCCAAGGAGCACTCTGGTTGCACTTCTTCTAGGACAGATTTGTTGGTTCTTTTGGCAGTCCATGGTATATTCAATAGACATCTCCAGCACCACGATTCAAAAGCATCCTTTCTTTTTCTGCCTCCCCATTGAGTATTAGGGTGAATATATTACAAATAAGCCCTTGCAGACCAGCTGGTCCAACTTCCGCATTTCAGAGATGAGGAAATTGGGGCCTCCGAGCAGAGATGAAGCAGGTTGCTTAAGATGTCATATAAGACCATGGCAGCTTCTGGCCCGGCCCTCAGGGCCCTGTTTGCATCCTGTGTTCTTTGCATATTGCCATGGCCAGTGGTTGGTCCTGAACCTCGATAGGAAGGCCCTCAGCTGTCACCGTCTGTCTAGTTCACATGCTTTGGTCGCAGCAGCTCTGAAAGTGCAGCTGAATGGGGTTGATTGGATGACACCCTCACTGACTCCTGGAAACTGCCGCCGCCCCATTAGACTTCATCCCCCTCAGGGCTCGTGGTTCAGAACCAATTAGGGCAGTCAGAAGTCTTTGATCAGAATCACCGAGAGCACAGGAAGTTGACGCTGCAGAGTAATTAGAAGTCTACACGGTGACACTCACTACTTCCGTTTTCTCTTGGTGCCCGAGGGCTGCCGCAGCCCCACTAGAATTGACCACAAAACCTGGCCAGCGGATGGCAGCCACAGGCGCCCACCTCTGTCCCCTGATGAGCTCCAGTCCATCTTTCCTTAAAACAGCACCAAGTCTCAAGGAAGCCTGCTTTGGCCCCCAGGGCACCCACACAGAGCAGCCATGTCCTTTGCCCTGGAAGTTCTTTCCTCGTGGATAACTGCCTTGCCTGCAGTGCCAAGCCTGTCACAGATGGAGCTGACAACTCTCAACTGCCTTCCTCACTTCCGAACACCTTCTTTTATTATCATTATTATTTAATTTTTTTTTTCACAAGGTATTATTATTTTATTTTTTTATGGTTCTGGGGATCAAATCTAGGACCTCACATGTGTTAGGCTACCACTTACTTCTGAGCTACGTCTTCAGCTCTTCTTTTTATTTTTTATTGACACATAATCATTGTACATTTGTGGGGCATGGTGTGACATTCAGTACATGTGTACGGTGTGTAATGGTCAGATGGGGTACATCTATCAACTCAGACACGTGTCATATCTTTGGTAGAGGAATGTTCGAAATTCCCTCAACTATTTTGAAATATTCAATTAATTATTGACACCTATGGCTATCATAAAAAACAATCTGCCATTGAAAACCCTATGAACAGCAGAGAAGCACTGACAATAGTGTTTTGCCTGTTGTATGCAGGGTCTCTATGAGTCAGATACCGACTTGACGGCACCTAACAACAAAACAATATAGCTATCATACTGTGCTATGGGGCATTAGAAGTTATTCCTCCTATCCAATTGCACCTCTGTACTCATTAACTATCCTCTCTATTCTTTCTTCCCCTGTGCCCTTCCCAGGCTTTGAAAGCCCTCTGTTCTCTACTTTGAAATTTTTAGTTTCCACATATACTTCTGAACCTCTTATATCCATTTGGAATGGAATAGAGAGTACTTGGTAAATTTTGTTATGGGATTTTTCTTCAGAGGCATAACAACTTTAGAAAATGCCAGAAACGGCAAAGGACGTTTTAGAGTTTTGCAGCTTAATAATGAGAGAGATCTAGGGAGGATATTTTGCAGTCAGGCAGTCAGGCAGTGTGTCTCTCTCTTCCTCCCTCCCTCTCTCCCTCTCAAAACTCTCTTGTCCCCAGGCTGCCACCTCTGCAAAGGGAAATTTGACCCTGAATCATGTAGATGGGTCTCGCCCTATCAGGAGCTCCCTAGGGAGAGCGTTGTAGATGAGCAGTCCTCCAGGTGTCCTTCAGAGGTGTCTTCCAGGGCATGAGCCATAATTGATACCATTACGGACATAAGTTAGCGTAGAAAATCTGGGGTGTTTTTCGAGATCATTAAATGCTAGGACTAGGAAAAGGGCTCAATTGTAGCCCAATTCTCTGTGTTAACAAATTGGGATATTTCAGCACAAATTGGCTCTAACAGTGACCCACGGTAGGGCGAGGCAGACGAATGCCCGTGTGATCGGCCTCCTTGTTCGGACCTGGAGTAAAGGCCACAGGCTTGTATCCTCCCAGGCATGCAGTTCATGCCTAGTTTTTGTGAAATCACTTTGTTTTATTGTTTTGGGTTTTCAGTGCTGGGAGTTGGACCCAGGGCCTCCAGCATGTGCCTGAACCACACTTTGAAACCACAGCAGAGCGTTTTTCTCCCACCAATTTCAAGTCGGGTTTGGCAGAGAAAATGGAAAGAGATCTAGACCAAAAGGTTTTGTTTTGTTTTGTTTTGTTTTGTTTTGTTTTTTCTTTTCTTGTCTTTTCTTTTTTGCAGTACTTGCAGGTTGAACCAGGCTGGGATTTAGCTCAGTTGGTAGAGCGCTGCACTGCAGTCTCTGAGGTCCCGATTTCAATTCCCAGCACCGCAAAAATGGGAGAAGGGCCTGGCAATCCACTCCCAAGGCAATCCCAAAACAGTCAGCCATTGAAAATCCTATGAGGGTCGCTACGAGTCGGATACCGACTCCACGGCACCTAACAACAACAACAAGCAGGTTGAACCCAGGGCCTTGTGCATGACAGGCAAGTACTCTACCACTGAGCCACACCCCCAGCCCCTTTTTTATTTTAAATCTTTTTTTTTTTTTTTTTCAGTGCTTGGGTTTGAACCCAGGGCCTCACGCTTGAGTGCTTTGCAAGTGCTGGACCACTGAGCTGCATCCCCAGCCCTTTTTTTTTTTTTTTACTTTTTTGAGATAGGGTCTCACTAAATTGTGCAGACTACCTCTGGTCTCGAACTTGTCATCCTCCTGCCTCTGCCTCCCGAACCGCTGGGATTACAGGCGTGCGCCTCCGTACCCGGCTTTATTTTCAATATTGAGACAGAGTCTTACTGTTTCACAAGCTGCCTTAAGCCTCGAACTCACAATCCTCCTGCTCCCTTCTGGGGGGTCTCCTGAATTGCTGGGATTACAGGCATGTGCTACCATGCTGGCCTAGACCAAAAGGTTCAAAGCCTCTTCCTCTTTAGAGCCAAAAAGAATTTGGGGAAAACATGCAGCTAAAGCAGTCATATTTTATGGCTGTTTGTGCTCCTTGCCAGGAAGTTCCTGTTGTCTCTTTTGTGCGATTGCTGCTTTTGCAAGCTGAGCTGGACATTTAAATGCCTTGAAATGTCCCTGGTGGAGGTTTTAGGATCCATTATGACCATTGTCTCCTGGGTCCTAGAACCTCCGGTTTAGGGCTGCAACCCCCTCATTTTACACATGAAGAAACAGAGGCCCAGGGAGGCCCCAGGAAGTATACACATTTAGCTTTTTGTCTGGGAATACAGAATCTCTTTAAGCCTGGGCAGAGTGCTCTCTGCTAACACTTTTGTTGTCTAGAATGGAAAGGAGACTATCCGAATAGCCCATCCTGTCTCTATATAGCCAGGAAGGAGTGGGAGGGAATGAGCCTCGCCGTCAGGAAGTAAAGACTTTGAATAAAATGTCTCTGTTAATCAATGGCTGATGATGGTATGGTTTAGATATGGCTGGAAAGGTTCGTGTGCTAGCAGCTCAGTCCCCAGGGTGGATACTTTGAAGTGATGGACACTTTAAGAAGTGAGAGCTAGCTGGGCATCATACCTCACGCCTGTCATCCCAGTGACTTGAAAGATGGAGGCAGGAGGGTCATGAATTTGAAGCCAGAGGCAGCGTGCACAACCTGGCAATACCTGTCTCAAAATGAAAAGTACAAAAGGGGTGGGGGTGGAGTACCCTGGATTCAAACCCCCAGTACCACAAAAGAAGAGAGAGAGAGAGAGAGAGAGAGAGAGAGAGAAAGGAAGAGGAAGGAAGGAAGGAAGGAAGGAAGGAAGGAAGGGAAGGAAAAGAAAGAAAAAGTGAGGTAATGGAAATTGGTGAGGTCATGAGGGCACCGCCCTCAGGAGGGATTAATTCTGGTCCCACTGAGTGCGTTCCTTCTCGAGAAAGAACATGGGCCACCCCACGTACTTGGTCCCTTCTGCATATTGCCAGTTTCTTTTTTGTTTCTCCTCCGTGGTGTGACACTGGCCCCATGCTTTCTGACCTCCAAAACTATACACTAACTAAGTAAATGCCTTTTCTTAATTAAGGTATTTTGTTACAGTAATACAAAATGGACTAATACAGCTGGCGAGCAGCATTACTCCAGTGCTCTAGCTTGGAAGGAAGAGCTGGAACAGGCTGCCGGGAGCAGACTACCTTGCTCCTTTTAACTGCATCAAAGCCTCAGGACCAGAGAGACCTCAGCAGTGGGATGAAGCAGACAGGCTTCCTTCAGGGCTCCCCAGCCCAAGCTTCAAGATGGGGAAGGCGTCCCTGCTTCCTGTCCTGCTTCTGGGGTTCTTTATTTTCAGGAACACCTGTTAGGCAGCTTCTCCCACCCCCCCGCTGGGTTTGTGACCCTATAACACAGGGATAAGGCTTTCCCACACCTGCTCCAGACCTCTGTAAGGGGCCCAAGGAGTGATTCTGATACTCAGTGGCACAATGACACTAGTTGGTCATTGCTGATATTCTCCTAAAAGCTGCAGAAGAGAGAGCATCTCTCAGATCTGTGTCATGCTGTAAGGTGTCCTGCCAACAGCAAAAGGGACTGGCCATCTCAGTCACAAGAAGTGTGCTCATACATTTCTTGCATTGTCTATTAACTGGCCTAGAACCAGTACCGATTGGCGCTTCTAACTGTGTCTGCAGGTGCAATGACCATAAAGATCTCTTTCTCCAGGGCTGGAGAGGTCAGGGCTCGTGTATAAAGGCATGTGTGCGAACTCACATAGAAGGCGTTTCTTCTTCTCTACACCCTTGACCTCTAGACGCCTGAAGGCTGTGAAATGGCTTCTGACCCCGAGGGGCTGTCCAGTTCATCCTTGCAGTTTGTAGGATCACTTGCAAATCTTTTCATCAGTTCTCTTCCCCTGGAGACCCCATGTTTTCTAACTTAGCAAATTACCCTGTGATGGCTGACTTCCTGTCTCCTTGCTGCATGGGCTCCATTGTAATTGTGTTCATCAAAATTCCTGGTTAACCAGATCACTCCATTCCTTTAGACGGTCAGAAAATAGAGGCTATTGTTCTGTGTCCTCTCCGTGCCTGCTCCTGAGAAGCAAACCCAGGGAGTTGATTGGCCCGCAGGGAGACGCCGGAGGCTTGCAGCTGGATAGGCAGGGCAGCTGGAACCCTGGCTACGCCTGCCAGGCACTACATAGGTCTGCGATGTCCACAGTATTTCAGCCTCCGGCTCTGGCTGGCAGGTTTGCAGGTTCTAGGAAAAAACTCCTGTGGCCCTAGTGGCCACCTTTTGTGATGGGCACCAGCAACAGCCACAGTGTGAAGCTTCCTCCCATCACTTAGTAGGTAGGGAACAGTGAAGGATGGGGGTGGGTGATGCAGTGAGAAAAGACCTTGGTGGATGCTTCATGGGGACTGGAGTTGGCAACCTGGCCGGGGAGCCTAAGTTAAGCACCTCGGGGGAGTCATCCACGTGGTTTCAGGGAAGGGGATCTGAGCCAGAGCGGATTCAAGCCCGTGAGAGGTGGATTATTGTTCTTCCATCCACTGTGACCCCATCTCTCTACTTGGGTCAGTGAAGCCTGAGGGCACTGGGACTCTACCAGGTTTGGAAGAGTCCTATGGACATTTACGTTTAACTGACTAAAGCCTGGTTTGGGAAGTTCCTTTTATGGACTCAAAGAGGCAGCCGTGCTGACTAAGTGCTTTCCAACAAGGAGGCCTTGATCATACACAGAAGGTTCTAGTAAAACCTTGGATGAGTAGGCACAGCTGCTGGAAAATTTTGCCACTGGAATAGTGGGTGGTGCTGGGCATGGTGGCCCACGCCTGTAATCCCAGCAACTTTGAAGGCAGAGGCGGGAGGATTGCAGGTTTGAGGCCAGCGGTAGCCTGTTAGCAAGACCCTGTCTCGAGGCAAAAAATTTAAAAGGTATTGGGGGTGCAGCTCCGTGGCAGAGCACAAAAAAGAAAGAGGAAAGAAAGAAAGAAAAGAAAGAAAGGAAGGAAAAAGAAAGAAGAGGAGAGGAGAGAAGAGAGAGAGAAAAGAAGAAAAGGGAAGAGGAGAGAGAAGAGGATAGGATAGCGAAAGGCCTTCCTCAGGCTGTCTTTGGCTTCTTGTTGGTAAGAGCCGGAGGTGAACCTTAGGCATTTGGCCGCTTTTTCACACAGGACAACCAGAGTCCTCAAAGTGAAGCTGACGTGCTGACATGGGTCAGGAGATAGTCACATGGTCTGGTCTTCCTGGAGGGTTTCTTTGAGCTTTGGCTCTCAGAGCCAAATTGTTGTTCGTGTTGTTAGGTGCCATCGAGTTGTGTCCCAATCATAGCAACCCTTATAGGGTTTTCAATGGCTGATTGTTTCAGGATTGTCTTGGGAGTGGATTGCCACGTCCTTCTCCCATTTTTGCGGTGATGCGAATCAAACTCGGGACCTCAGAGACTGCAGAGCGGTGCTCTACCAACTGAGCTAAATCCCAGCCCCCAGAGCCAAATAGGTGGGGCAAATGAGGTCTTTGGAGAGCCCTGGCTTCCCACTGAGGTTCCCCTCAACTGCAAAGGGTTTTGGTCCCAGCCTGTCCATCTCAATACCCTGTCCACGCAGCCAGTAAAAGATGGCAGAGAGGTCTCACAATGCCAGGGCCTTAAAGGCCCTTCCCTTCTATTGTGCTTCCTCTGGTTGGGAAGCTTCAGTCTCCAGGGAAGGGATAAGAGCAGAGTCTAAATGCCAGAGGACAGAGGAGGTAGCTAGCTGGGAAGGAGTCTGATAGGTTCGGCAGGAAGGACAAGAGGGTTTTGTTTGTTTGGTTGGTTGGTTGGTTGGCTTTTGTTTTTTTTGAGACAGGGCCCAGACTGACCTCAAACTGGTGATCCTCCTGCTATAGTCTACAGGTATGCACCACTGTACCTGGCAAGGATATTTCTATATTGGAATGATGTCTGATTCCATTTTGTGTTGCTATAGTGAAGTACCCAAGACTGGGTACTATATAAAGAAAAGAGGTTTATTTAGCTCACAATTCTGGAGGTCCAAAAGTTTGGTACTGCCATCAACTTTTGGTGAAGGCCTTGTGCTGAGTTATAATATGACGGGGAAAGAGAGAGAAAGAGAGGGAGGGAGGGAGAGAGAGATGTTATATAGCAAGAGAGGCAACAAGAATGAGCTGAGAAAACCAAACTCACTTTATAACAACCAGTCCAGTCCCAAGGGACCTAATCCACCCCCACAAGATTGGCATTAATCCCTTCTGAGGGTGGTGCCTTGCAATGACCTAATAGTCTTCCACTTGGTCTCCCATCTCGAAGGCTCCACCAGCTTTCACCACTGTTACCATGGGGACTGGCTCCAGTACATGAATCTTTGGGGGACAAACCATATCCAAACTGTAGCAGATGGAGAGGAACAGCAGTGTCCTGTTTCCATCTCACTCAGTGTCCTCCCTTTTTCTCCTTGACCCTTTTAAGCATTATCAGGAATTTGTGAATCAGGTTCATTTCCTTTTTTTAAACTATTCTTTATAGTGACTAGTGACATGTGCCCTTAATTCTGTAACTGGATTTATAATTACTCAGACATGTTTTGTGAGTTGCTCTCAGTATTCAGCTTTGGTCCTTTTGACCGTGACTTCTTCATTCTTCGCCTTCATTTGCCTTAATCTTTCAGGCATTGGGAGTACACCTTTCAAGGGTAGTCAGCTGTCTCTATCCACAGGTTTCACATCTGTTGACTGGGAGTATTTGTCAACAAAATGATGTCAGTACTGAATGCGGACAGATTTTCTCGTCGTCATTCCCTAAACAATACAGTAGAACTTTACATCGCATTAACATTGTTTTTGGTAGTAAAAGTAATCTAGAAATGATTCACCATGTATGGGAACAAAACAAAAAGGAAAGAATAGAAAAATCAACAACAATAAAATCAATCAATCAAGTCAACAATAAAATCAATCAGAAAAATCAACAGCAATAAAATAATATAGGTTACATTACATCATCTCTAGATTACTTTTACTGCCGAAAACAATGTAAATCCCATGTAAGGTTATATAAAGGACTCAAGCATTCTGGCACTGCGGTATCTTTGTGGTTTCGGGAGCCAATTTTCTATGGATACCAAGGGATAATTTTACTTTCACTAAGGAGGACACGTGAGTGGTGTTTTCTGCGTCTTTGTCTGTAAAGTATATTTCTGTCATCTCAACATGGCTTCATGTGAAGGTCTACCCTCATAACATGCCAGAGGTGACTTTTGCCCTGTGGTTACAGAGAAATCTAAGACCGACCTTCTTTTTATTCATTTATTTATTTCACATCTTCCCACTTAGGGGAATATAGGAGTTTATCCTTAATCTTTGCTACATGTATTGTTAGTCTGTTTTCTTGTGGTTTTTTAAAACTTATTATTGTTATTGTTATTATCATCATCATCATCATCATCATCACCACCACCACCATCATCATAATTATTCAGGCAGGGTCGCACCATGTAGCCCAGGGTGGCCTGAAACTCACTAGATAGCCCAAGCTGACCTTGAACTCCTGATTCTTCTGCCTCAGCCTCCCAAGTCCTGGGATTACAGGTGTATGCCACTACGTCCGACTCTTGCTGGTCATTTAAAAGCTAGTTTTCCTTGAACAGTACAGGGCTTGCCATGCTGCATGGGTCAGGAGAGTTTCAGCTTATCAACTTTGATTTACAGTTCTTTTACTACTAGAGCCTTTGTTCTGGTCTCTTGTCTTGCTGTTTGGAGCTCTTGTTTTATTGTTGTTGATTTTTCTGTTTTCTTTTCGTTTTGTTTTTTGAGGTATTTTTTTCCCTCCACCCTCTGCATTCTGGGAGGAAAGTTTCCACTGTTTTATGTACAACACTAATTCACTTTTTTTTCCAATACTAATTCTACGTTTTATTGCAGCCAATGTGCATTTTCCTCCCATTAAAACCTTTCACATTTCCCTACAACTGTTACCATTTCCTGTTCCTTGTTTATATCATTTTGTTTTCTCTCTCAAACCAGCTTGCTTTTCTTTCCCCCTGTTTGTTCTCTCCTTGGGATCTCTGGCTCTTGTCTCATTGATGCCATACCTCCCCTCCCTTTGTTGAGGTGGCTAAGTAGTTTCCTACAGTGTTTCCTGCTTACCATATGAGATGAGGGTGAGAATTTTGTGCCTGTCGTGAAGCTTCTGGGTGCTTTTCCTCTGTCCCCTTTCTGCAGATAAAGAAATTCCCTGCAACGAGCAAGGCATGATGGCGCACACCTGTAATCACAGGGAGGCTGAGGCAAAAAGAAACTCCATAGGCTGCCTTCCCCCTCCCCTCCCTCTACTCATTGTCACTCACTCAGCTCCTTTAAGAGCTTTGATTTGGTCACAGGTGAGCACATGCATTGCTTGTGCTTCCCTTCTCTGTCTAGCTGCTTGGTGACATAGTCTCCATAAATCTATGTGAAGCCCACTTTCTACGATAGTTCCTAGCTTTCATTCATTCATTCATTCATTCATTCATTCATGTCCTGGGCACCATGCTGACACTAAGCTCTGAAAAGAGGAATGTGGCCTTGCCTTCTGAATCCCATACTCTGTTTCTCTGTGGATTTGGGGGTATCGGCTCCGCTCCCCCTCTCCTTGCCAAGTGTCTGAGTCTCTGACCTTCAGAAGAACATGAAAACCCCACCAAGGCCCAGCCTGTCTCCTGTGACACCACTTGTAAACACGATCTCCTCAGATGGCACCATGCCTCTGCCAGGGGTGCCCTCTTTCCTTCCTAGCTCTTGTCTGTGAGTGGCAGTCTCTGAGTAGACAGGGAGGCTGCCAGGGCTGGGGGAAGCAGTCCTTTCACCTGCAAGGCAGAGGAAAGGTGCCAGGGCATTCCTGTAGACATAGACTCTGAAGCTGGTGATGTCATCGTAGGAGGCGGGGCCACAGTGGGAAGCTTTCTCTGCTCTGTGTAGGACTCAGCCTACCTAAACAGGTGGCCAGCAGAAAGGCGCGAGAGAGGTGGCAGTGGATCACCAGTGTCTGATCACGAGTCTCCCACCCAGCTGGGTCTTGGTCTTCCTGGTCCCCTCTCGCCCCCCCCCACCTCCGTCAGTAATTGGTTGGCCCCTTTTGAATGTACTTCTGGCCATAGAGGCCACGCCTGGCTATAGTGTCTAGGACCCCTCTAGGCATGCTAGCATTTAGCAGATTTTCAGGGACTAAGGCCTCCCAGGTGCACCCATCCATAGCTTGGCTGCTTCTGGGTGTCCAGCTGGCCACATGGTCCATGAAGGGAAACTGGTCTGCAGAGTCCTTTGCGGAGGAGCCTTCAAGCGGTGCCAATCATAGCACTGGGCTCATTAGCAGTCATTGTCATGGCAACGGGTCTGCCAGAAAGTGGCTCGTTAGGCTGACAACTTCAGAGGTGTTATATATAGATCTGGGTGTGGGGGGAGAGGGGGTGCCGAGCCCTGTGGATATGCCTTTCTTTAGAGCTCCTATTGCTATTGAGTTTGGGGTATGAGAAGATGCAGAATGGGAGACCTTAAAGTTCTCTGATCTGGCTGTTGAATCAAGTGTCTGACGACCACCCGTTAACGCCTGCAAGTAGCATTTGCTCACTGCTTCAGAAGGTAAGAGAGACAGGTGCTCCAAGAAGCATCCCGCAGTTGGAGGTGGCATCCCAGGGTGAACTTGAACTTGAAGAATGGCAGAGGCTGTGGGGAGCTGAGTATA